>JAWNPC010000016.1:0-16942 GCA_035045365.1 Drosophila leonis | reverse complement strand
CGCTTGATCCTCACTTTTTGGCCACTCAGCACTTTCAGCTCCAGAATCTTCTTGTGGCTGCCGTCAGCCATTGTCGGCAGCTCAACTTCGAATATGTTGAAAATCGGTGCGTTATGACGCGAATGAAGCGTGTGAAGCAAACTTCATCAAGTTTTTCTTCAGCCATTCGCATGGCGTGGAATGGTGAAGTTGCTTCACCACAACTTTATAGCCCTTCAGTATGTAAATGTATTCCGTCTTCCTCAAGGGAAGACAGAATAGCATTATACGTTTCCATGTCCTCACACAGGATACGCAGCCCTTCGCTAGAATTGGCAGGTGCTTTGGTAGAGAATCCCTTCACTGCTGGATTTAGCTGTAGTTTATCCTGCAGCGGCATGATTTTCGGCACCATGGGCAAGAATAATGGAGGTATTTTTGTTAGTTGTTGCTTTTGTCGTTGTTGTTGTAAAATTTGTTGTGTTTGCTGTTGTTGTACATTTTGTTGTATTTGCTGTTGTTGTTGTTTTTGTACAATTTGTTGTATTTGCTGTTGTTGTTGCTGTTGTTGTTGTACATTTTGTTGTAGTTGTTGATGTTGTACATTATGTTGTAATTGTAGTTGCTGTTGTTGTTGTTGTAGTTGCTGTTGTTCATTTTGCTGTAGTTGCTGTTGTGTATTTTGCTGTACTTGCTGTGTTTGTTGTAGTTGCTGTTGTTCATTTTGTTGTAGTTGCTGTTGTGCATTTTGCTGTAGTTGCTGATGTTGTTGTAGTTGCTGTCGTCCCTCGAGCTGCAATTCATTAGCAAATTTGCTTTTGAATTGCTGCAAATTGCTGCAGAAGCTCTTCAGCACGGGATCATCTACGTCATCATCATCTAGCGCGGCACTCCTCCGTTTTAGCGGCGATTGAGTTGCCTCTGCATTTGTAGTTGCTGTTGTTTCTGTTGTTGTTGTTGTTGCATTTGGCAGCTCATGTGGTAGCAAAGGTGGCACTTTGCTGATCCACCTTTTCACCATCGCAGCGCTTTTGGTGTTGGTTGATGTTGTTGTTGATGTTAATGCTGATGTTGATGTTGTAGTTGTTGTTGTTGTATTTGTTGTTGTTGTCATTGTAGTTGCTGTAGTTGTTGCTGTTGTCAGTAAGTCGTTGCCTTTCAGTTTGTATGCCTCAGAGGTCATACTACTAATGCCCATAAATTTCCCTTCTCATTCTTAGCAGCTGCCCAGCAGCTACCCGAAGATCGGGGGAAATATTAAGGATATTATTCTTTATTAATTCCATTAGTACTTTACATTAGCACCTGTATGAATTTGGCTTAGCGCCTTAATGTCAACATGACAACGGCAGATACTTAACAAAACTTACTCTAGTTGAGCTGTTTAAACTACTTGCATTGTGCAGCCAATAAACGGTCAACACAAACTATCGTAAGTTTGTCACATCTCTGTGATAAACATATTTTCATATTTACATTATTAATGACATTTTCTAATTTCAGGTTGATTAACAATTGCAATAAAAGGATGGAAGATTGAAGACGTTGTCTTATCATCTTCCTAAGAGGATCTTAAGCTAAAGTAAGTATTAGATACATGTACAATTTTATATATGTATGTATTAAAGTCTTATGTTTTGTTTGTTTACATTTTTTTTTTTTTTTTTTTTTGTTTCAAGGTTTTCTTTGCAGGCGCCGGTGCAGCAGCCGCTGTTCCGGTAATTATGGGTGAGGTTATACTATTAAATTTTGCATGTAATTAGATTAATCTTAATATTAATTTTCTTTTCAGGTTTCAAATTGTAGTGGTTGCTGTGGACAATAAGAGCATCAGCTTTGGAGGCCGGTAACTGTCCATCAGGTATGTAATGGGTTTCCTCCAGTGGATGGTGGACTTCGCTGGCCTTGTGGCTCAGTGATAATATATGAAATAATAAGTTGACGGCCGAGCCGGAGTAATGACGAACAGTCTTGTGCTGTCTTTATTCAAATCAGAACTAAAGCTAGGAGCCACCAACAAGCTGGGGCATAAGCTAAGTCAAAAGTATTTAATTGCACAAGAATGCAAAGCTACAAAATATATGTACTTAGAGCTACAAAGCTACAGTCGGCAAGCCGACTTGGCATAAGCGATAATGCTGATCTTGCGGCATGTGCAAGATATCAGATTACCGCTGGTTGACGCTGGTGCGAGGGGCACTCGTTAACTACTCTCCCCTCAGAAGTATGACCGTCCCCGTTCATCTTGTAGTTGTCCACGATTTCCTGTATCTTCCGTGAGGCTCGTCTTCTCCTCAACTTCTGGTAGAGGAGGATGGAACCGCTGAGACTCAGGCTGAACCCAACTGCGGCAGCAAACCATGCCTTAGGTGACCCGGCCGATGCTACCTCTTCTTGAAGTTCCTGGATGACTTGTAGGTTGTGGTTATTCATCCTTCGTAGTAGTCGCAAGCTCAGGACTGGGTCGTGGCCAATGATTCTAAGTGTCGGCGAAGCTACTATGCCCGGCATCCTGTCTATGATCTCACGTTGGTTCACGTACTTCGTTCCGTTTATGACAGCTACGCGCTCAAATGTGATGAGGAACGTACCGTTGACTGATATTGTCGAGCCATCATCGGTACTGATGTTAGCGGGACTCTCGTTCAAGACCATGATGCCGTCGTCTACCATTGTGATACTTTCCAGGTGACTGGGCTGCGTGTTACAACGTGCTGTGCGTCCGGCGTGCAACTCGCGTGCGCAGGTGTCGTGTGTGGCCAACTTGCAGATCGATGCGTAGGTTGTTGTGGTGCAGCTTGTTACTGCTAGAACGTCCTTGTCGCAATCAGCTACGGTGTCATCTTGAAGTTGAAGTATTGTGTGCTCATGGGACACGGGGAGGATGCTGACCTTTCTACATATAAGCTTAATTCTGGGATATTTAATTAAAATGTGGACAATATTTTCGGACTGTAGAATCTTAATGCTAGATGCTTCATCAGACTAACTTTTAGGTCATCGGGATCAAAGATAGTTGGGTTTATGATATTGGCTTTTGCTAGAGTGATTGTGAGCATTAAATTTTTGATTTCATTTATTAACATTCTATTTCTGGCCAATAATGCCTCGTATAAATGTGGCGTGTCTATCAAATTGGCCTTTTTTGCTTTAATTATTTGGTTTACCGTATCAGTGAGCTGGTTTATCTGTTTCTGGGTCTCTGTGTTTATTACTACCTGTCTGTTGTTTGATTCGATTAATTTCGTTTCGGTCATTCTAATTTTTTCTAGGTCTTTAGCGTCTGGTGTGCCGGCTACGACTTTAAGTGCTGTCCCAAGGAAGTCCAAGCTTCTGGCGGCAATTCTGTGATGCACTTCTAGAACGGACAAAAGGCTTCTAGTATGGTTTGCATCTACTTCTAGTAGTTTTCTAATATGAGATTGCGGAAAATACTCGGACAATTTTTCTGTTTCTTCTATTATACTTAGGAATTCGGACAGATTACTTGAATGTCTAGCATAGTCATGTTGTTCCCAAATCATTACATTTCCATCTACTATGGGTATGTAGCTTGAGTGGGAATAGTCGGTGATCCGAGCATTTATTGTATTTATTAAAAATAAAAGCGACCAAATAAGCCTGCAAGAGAAAATAAAATTTGATTAACCCTATTGTGTTTCGTAATTCTAGTGCCAACTTATGAATGTTAAGCTAATATCTATTTTATATTGTTCTTGTGGACCACCCTCCCTTTAATAAGTACAGACGTTCCTAGGTCTGCTTGAATTACCTCTTCTGAGCATAAGGGGGTGAGTTTGTTTCCAAGTCTTTTGTTGGACTTGGTGAAGACTTTTTCTCCTACCTCAAACACCCTGTTTTGTCTGTGTGTGTTATTTCTGTCCAGTTGTATCTGTTGAGCTTTCTCAATTTTTGCTCTAATGGCTTCCCTAAATTCATCAGTCGATGAATGTATCACTTCTATCGGTTTTTTCCCTGTCACTGAATGCAGTGAACGGTTGTACTCTATAGTTGCAAGTAAGATTAGTTCGACGGTATCATCGATCTTTCTTTCCAGCTTAATGCATCTAGCGATTTCCGACAATGTGCTGTGGAATCGTTCCACCTGGCCATTAGAAACACTATGTAATGGAGGTGCATTTACAACGTCAATCCCAAAATTATTTTTTAATAATGATGTAATGGTCTCTGAATTAAATGCTGCTTCATTATCACAATACACAACCTTTGTTTTGGGGAATAAGTTTACGATTTGAGTGATAGGGCCTTTTATATCCGCTATGGTACGAGACAGTATTGGTTGCACTACTGCGAATTTTGAGAATTTATCAATGCATGTCAAGAATTGTTTCTTGTCAGTCGAGAAAATGTCAATGTGCAACCGCTCGCCTGAAAACGATGGCGTTGGTGTTTCTCCGAGAACCTGTTTCTTCGGATGCCTGTCGTATTTGGCCCTAGTGCAAACTTTGCAGTTGGCCACAACTTCTGTAACCAACTTGGTCATTTTTGGGAAGTAATATTCTTCTAAAATTTGCTTAACGCTCTCTTGTGCGGCTCTGTGCGCCCGATTGTGTTCTGTTGTGGCAATTTCCCTTTGTTCTGTTTTGTCAACTATGTCGGTTACCATATTTTTACAATACCAAAACTTTGTCGACGGGAAGGTTCTCACTAACTCGTGCTGGACATACGCCAGCGTTGGCAGATCACAATATATGGCGTTGACCACATTAGGGTTAACTACTGCGTTAACTTCGTTTAGGAGCTCGTTTCTATTAGTGAAGTGAATTTTGTGGCGTGTTTTTGCGCCAAAGAATATAAAGTCTTGTTTTAGAGAAAACCTTGATTCCTCTAAAACTATCTGGTTTCTGAAGCAATTCAAAGGTTTCTCCGTGGCTTCTATCGTATGTCACGGATAACTCGCTATGAATTGTCGCAGCGTCGGATATTACTTCACTTTGCAGAGCATTCACGTTTTGTCACGAGAGTGCGTCTGCTACGTGGTTTTCTTTACCCGGCTTGTAGTGGATCTTTGCGTTATGTTCATCGATATACGCTTTCCATCTTTTTATCTTTGCATTGGGGTTTCTATCAGACACCGCAAATGTTAATGGCTGGTGATCTGTGAATATGTTAATGTCTCTTGTACCGTATAGGTACTGTTGTAGTTTCCCCAGGGCCCAAACTATAGCTAATAGTTCTCTTTCGTTGGTGGCATAATGCGTCTCGCTATCTTTTAATGCCCTTGAAATCATTGTTATGGGTCGGTTGTCCTGAGACAGTACTGCACCAATGCCATAGGCAGAGGCATCTGTTGTTAGGTCAAATGGTTTTTTGAAATCTGGGTATCTGAGAGTGACGTCTTCTGAGGCTAGCACATTCCTTAATTTTTCGAACGCATCTCGTTCTGGGATACCAAAATCTATGGTTGTTTTTTTTGACATGTGTTTGCTGACGGTCCCGTTCTCTCCTTTCAACAGGTTCGTCAATGGCTTTGCAATTGCTGCAAAGTCTTTGACAAAACATCTGTAATAACTGGCCAATCCTAAGAATGACCTAAGTTCGTACAGAGATTTTAGTTCTGGATATTCTTGTATCGCCTTTACCTTTTCCGGGTCTGTCTTTGCCCCACCCAAAGTCACGATGAACCCTAGATATTCTATGCTTTGTTTGAAAAAATGGGTTTTTTCTCTTGAAACCTTCATGTTAGCCTCACATAAGCTCTTTAGAACCCAATCTATGTGCTTCACATGATCCTTTTCGTTTTCAGAAAAAATTATCACGTCGTCTACGTAGACATAGCAAGTTTTGCCAATCTGTTCACGCAGTACGTCGTCTATCGCTCTTTGGAAGATGCTTCCCGCATTCTTCAACCCGAACGGTAGTCTGCAGAATTCGTACTTTCCGCCGTTTACGGAAAAGGCCGTCTTCTCGCGATCCTGTTCTGCTAGGTAAATTTGGTGATAGCCGGACTTTAGATCTAATGTCGTAAAGTATTTGGCTTTGCCTAAGTTTGTCAATATCATTGAGATATTGGGCATTGGGTATCTATCAGCGATGGTTTTTTCATTTAGCTTCCTAAAGTCAATCACCATTCGCTTGTTTCTGTTCCCTTTCTCGTCAAATCCCTTTTTGTCAACAACCCATGTTGGGTTGTTATACGGTGATCTTGAAGGCCTAATGATGCCATTGTCCATTAAATCTTTAATTTCTTTTTTGACAAAGTCATTGACCCCCATGGGATGCGGATATAGTTTTGAATAAACTGGCTTATCGTCCTCTGTACGGATCGTAGCCACCACAGACGTATTGAACGGCAACGCCTCGTTAGAGATCGTGAATGCCTTTGTCCTGTTTAAAATCATACTCCTAAATTCAGCTTTTACGATTTCCGGTACTACAATATCATTTACGTTAGTGAAATTGACGTTGTCACAATAATGGTGCTGCAGCTTTTCAGATGCAGATCCATGGTTAATTGTATCATTCTCGGTATCTAGGGTTGCTCCTACCTGCGTTAGCAAGTCGAAACCTATAATACCATCAAATGGCGTTAAGGAATCTAATAAAAAGAATGAAGCTGATTTCCCAAAAATGTTCATTGAACATTTATGGGTTACTTTGTTAGAACCATGGATGGAACTAACAGTGAAAGGGGAGCTGACCGGGACTACATTATTTAGCTCCTTTACGGGCTTGATATAGTTCTTGGCCGCTCCTGTGTCAATCAACATTTTTAATTTTCGCCCAGCCAGCTGTCGTTCGATGAACGGCAACCGGGAGCGCTCTCTAAAAAATGTACCAAGCCGTTGTCACCTGCCGCCTCGGCTTCCTCCTGACTTTCCGCGACCGCGGCTTCAGCTACCCTATAGTATTCCTGATCTTGGTCATCATTTGCTTGCTGAATGGTGTTCTGGACGCGTTGGCGCCTCTGACCCGTCATTCGTTCAGAGCCCTGTCTCTTTTGAGCCTGCGTGTATTCGTTTTGGGTGTTAGCACCTTGATTTTTTCCAAAAAGTGTAGGCTGCTTAAACTTAGAAGTACCAGATGTCGTATCCATGGGTTCTGGTGCTGACCCTTTGTCCTCTCTGGGACTGTGATTACTGTTGTTTTGCTTACCCTTTTTTTAAAAAAATGTGGGTTCTTGTCTTGGCCATATTCGGCTCCTTTGTTTTTTCCCTGTTTATCATGAGAGCGTGCCTGATACTTGTTATTTTCACCTGCCTGAGCCCTGTCCTCCATAGCCTTTGCATACGTAGCCGAAAAGATGCTACGCTCTATGCTCGCTTCCGCCTCCCTTGCGAAAGCTAGTGCAGACGGTAAGTCTTTGGGCTGAGCTAGAAATACAACTGCTTTTAGCGATTTTTTAAGGCCCGATATGAACGCATGCAGCGCATCAGCTCTAACTTCTTCGTTGAGCACTGCTGCTGTATTCGCTTGATGTGTCATTACGATTTTATTTGCGACGAGTGTCAATTTTCGTTCAACCTCATCGTAATATTCCATGAGGCTAGAATTACCCTGCCTAACCATCTTCAAATTTTGACGCAAAAGCCTGAGTGATGTCTTGTCTGCGTATGTGCAGTCCAACCTCGCTATAATGGCATCAAAGTTTAGTACGGTGTTATGTGACACTAATAGCGCTCTAGCTGTACCTCTAATTTTGTTTCGAATGATAGTCACCGCTTGGTAATGCGCGCTGCTACCCACATATGGCTGAAAAAGTTCATAGGCATCTGTGGCGGACTGTCTCCATGCCACATAATCGTCCTGAGTTCCATTGAACTCGGGTACTGATTTTATAATGTCTAACTTTATATCACACGGGATGGCTGGATTTATGCTAATCCTCTGATATGATTCGACCTGAGGTGCTTCTACGTGCAGTCTTCGAATATCTTGTTGTATTACATTCAGCTGTTCATTAAATCTGGCTTCTTGTGCCGCTAATGCCTGACTGACGGCATTCGCTACTAACGCCTGCACTTGGTTCATATCCATGTTTATTGACGGTTGAAAGCCTATTTGGTCGGGTTCCCACTCGTTTTCACTTTCACTCTCACTTTCTATTTCTTTCTTGATTACCCTATATGGGCCAAAATTGGTCATTAGCTTTGCAGAAAAGAACTCTTTAATGACACTTCACATTAAATTATGGCCGAAAAGAAAAATATATTCGGCAATGGGTATTACTTGAATAGAAATTTATTATATTCCTGCCTTTAGCGGATATCAAATAGAAAAACAAGTAAGAACGTTGCAGTCGGGTGCAACCGACTGCGTGATACTCTGTTCCCATAGGGGCTTCTGGCATATTACATTTTAAAGTTTATCTTAATTTGTTAAAGTCGCCGCTCGAATTAGCTTCTGACTCAAAATAACTATATATTTATTAAAATTCTAAAAATATATATATGTAAATGAGTAAAACTTTTATAAATTATGGCTCGCTTCAATCGTTTGTATGAATATGATGATTTTATGAGCAAGACAAAAAAATATAACTGCACCATGCATTTTATAATTTTTATACAAAGCAGTCTGTTAACTTAAGAGTTGTCTGTTAATTTGAAAGTGTGATTGATTTTCTTTACATAACCAATTGAGTCTTTTAACAGTGCCACTTGGGAATCGTCTGAAGCATTGCCAACATACGAAAATAACGAAATAACTGACCTAGGCTATGAAAATTATATTAATATTAGGTGGTCAATTATTTAAACATTAAATCGAAATACATATATTTATTTGTTTCTTACAATCTTTTCTGCCTACTTAGCAAGAAATTAAGCTTATTTATGTAGGCGGTACATGCTTATGACTAATTCCGCTATGTATATTGCAGTTTAGCGCCACCTACCGGATTATTCTTGTGATGGTGATTCTGCTGCAATTTTAACTCAAGAGCTCTGCAAAATAATTCCAATTCCAATTTGCCACGCCCCCAGTGGTCGTAGACATGTAATTTTTGGCCAATTCTTAGAAGGAGTCTAAATTGACGTAACAGCAAAATTTGGAAGCTTACCTTCCAAAAATGTGGAAATTACAGGGTATTTTTCGGTGCGCCACGCCCTAAAGGGGCGTAGCCATTATTTTTGGGTCATCGATAGAGGAGGTCACCAGTAACTCAATTAGCAATTTTGAAGCTTCTAGCTCTAAAACTTTAGGAGATATAAACTTTTGCGGTTTGCCACGCCCCCTATGGGCGTAGATATATCCGCCATATCTTTTTGATCGTGGGTTGTCAACGCGAGTATATATTCCAAATTTCAAGTCTCTAGCATCAATAGTGCTCGAGATATAGAAGAATATGTATAAATCACTATATAGTCAGATCCGCTTTGCCACGCCCCCAAGGGGCGTGGATATATAACTATATGAACTCACGATCACTTGTGCAATTTATTTTTTTTTTTTTTATTTTCCAACAGCTTTATGTTTTATATTTGTATATGTTTTGTATGTTTTATATATGTATCTCGCTTATGCTGATCAAACATTCCACTTACATGATTTTCGAATTGGTGAGAGAAACTCTTAATTCTATCCTGGGTGTGGATTTCTTAAACGTTGGGCGCCAATTAAGTAATTCTTCCTGATGTCTTGGGTCCCTTGGGTTTCCTCCAGTGGATGGTGGACTTCAGAGAAGATTATGTTGGGAAAATAATTCCACTTGCTGGCCTTGTGGCTCAGTGATAATATATGAAATAATAAGTTGACGGCCGAGCCGGAGTAATGACGAACAGTCTTGTGCTGTCTTTATTCAAATCAGAACTAAAGCTAGGAGCCACCAACAAGCTGGGGCATAAGCTAAGTCAAAAGTATTTAATTGCACAAGAATGCAAAGCTACAAAATATATGTACTTAGAGCTACAAAGCTACAGTCGGCAAGCCGACTTGGCATAAGCGATAATGCTGATCTTGCGGCATGTGCAAGATATCAGATTACCGCTGGTTGACGCTGGTGCGAGGGGCACTCGTTAACTTGTACATATGTGTGTGTTAGCTTTGTGTAGATTTTTGTTATGTGTATTGTATTAGTAGTTTTAATACATTTGCTATTTTCCCAGGTTTATAGAGGGCTGGATCTGTGTTTGGATTTGAAGTATCAGGTATGTATGTATTTAGTTTATGTAAATTAGATTTCCTTTTACAGGTTTCCCATGGTGCAGGCAGCCATCAGAGTCAAGCGCTTGGATACACGCCAGTGCAGCAGCCGGTGTTCGGGTTATTGAGGTAAGTGTAGATGAAGTTATATTATTAAAATTTGCATGTAATTTGATTAACATTTTAAATCTTAATTTCTTTTTCAGGTCAAGAATGGTGCTGGCAGTTATTTGCGATAAGAGCAGATCCAGTTTGGAGGCCGGAGTCAGTCCATCAGGTATGTATGTGTGTGTTAACTTTGTGTTGATTTTATTTATTTATTTATTTTTATTTATTTATTTATTTTTGTTTATTTATTTTTATTTACTTATTTATTTTATTATTTTTTATTTTTTTATTTTTATTATTTTTTTTATAATTGTTTTATTATTTTTTCCAGGGCCAAATCTGTGTTAGGATTCAGAGCAGCGGCCATGTTCCAAGTTTTTATGAATCAGGTATGTATGAATTAAGCTTGTGTTATGTTCGTATAATTAATCGTTTTTTTCTTTTTTGCAGGTTGTAAGAGGAAGAAGGCTAAGTTTTCATCAAATGGAACCAGGTCCGGACAGCAGGCGATGATAAGTTTATTGTTATTTATATTTAATGTTTGTGATGTGATGTAAATTAATTGAATTGTATTAGTTAATTAGAATGTATTTAAAGTTTAGGTTGTGGTATAATGTATTTATGGTAGATTCGATTTGCTTGAATTAATAAGGTTTGATATGTTTTTTTTTTTTATAAAAACTTTTTGTGTATTTCTTGTAGCTTTTTAGTTGTTTTTAGCCAATAGGCAAGCCATCAGGGCGTACATCATGTCTAATAGTTTGTCTATTTTGGATTCCAAGCCAGACGAGAAGTTAGTGTGCGTAGTAGTTGGATTGTTTTTTTGATTTTTTTTTAGCAATAAAAACATTTATTAGCCAGTCAAGCTTTTTTTCAGTTTCGGTAGTAGCAGTAGCAGCATAGTCAGGCTGAATTGGCTTGCGTCTAGTACTTAGGCTTCGACTTCTATGTTGTATTTGTTGTTGTTGCCTTGACTGACGCTGCTGAGTGCTATTGACTGCAGGTGTGTCAGCGTGTCTAGGTGTATTTAAGCCCTTGCGAAGCATAGCAGCGTAGCTGGGGGCGGCATTAGTTGTTTGATTAAGTTGAGGGCGTGTCTGTGTAGGCATTTGCCGTCATGTTTTGTTCAAATTAGTTTTGAACCTATTATTGACAACATTACGGGCTATATTATTTAGATCGGCAATTGGCTTACTAAATTGTAACGCGCCTTCATTTTCCTTTTTTTCTGCTTCTTTATAGGCAGAGCATCCTTTATAACTGGCCGCATACGGGCCTGAGCAGTTTGGGCATTTAAGTGGGACAAAATCACCTTTTTTAATTTCACAAGTTGATGCATGGCAGCCTCCGCACTTGACACATGTGAAAGGGCGGCGGCAATAATTTTTTGTGTGCCCAAATTTCTGGCACCTATGACACTGCGCCACCTTTAAAGAGGAAGGAACTTAACTGAGTGGCCAAGATTAGATAAGTGGTCTCGTATCCACTTGTCTGGAGTTAAGTGATGTAGGTGCCGGATAACAGCCCTGTAACCACGCTGGCTTTTCAGCTGAAAAGTGTGACTTGACTCATGGAGATATTTATTGAGTGCTCTGTATGTTGTTATGTTTTTACATTGCACTCTCAAACCATGGCCTGATGTTGGCTTGGTGGAATAATTATTTTCGCCAATGGCTACATTAACGTCATTTATTAGTGGCATAATATCAGTGACATTTGATATGTAAAGCGGTGCAGGCTTTGTAAGATGCATAACATTGATAGCCGTGACGTCACTTGGTGGTGCAATTTGTATGTTTTCTATAGTTAGTTAGTATAATTTATATAATAATATAATAATAATATAATTTGGTTGCACAAAATTGTTTTTATTTAGCAGACTTTCTAATGAGTCACATTTCTCAAGGCTAGAAAGGTCATTTGCAGACATTTTTTTATTAATTTTTGGACAGTCTCCCTCAGTAGCTGTTCTTTTTGCAGACTTATTTTCCGGCACATAACTTTCCTCACTATTTTTTAGCTCTCTGGCTTTACGAAAATCAATTCTTGAAGATTAAGTCGAGTTGCAGGTTTTACCTTTTAATAACTGGGCAGCAGCGTCCCGAGAGGTAGAGGGGGTAGCGGTGAGAATATTCTTTTTATCCTCTCTCCCCCCTCCTCCTCCTCCTCCTCCTCCTCCTCCCTCTCCCCTCCCCCCTCTTCCTCCCCTTATCCCTTCCTCTCTCCTCTCCCTTTTCTCTTCTCCTTCCCTCCCTCCCCCCCCCCCCCCCCCCCCCCCCCCCCCCCCCCCCCCTTATTTTTCACCTTGCTGATCGTGGGCGTCGGAACACGTGGCGGAGCAAGCGTACAAGTCGGAGCTGACACAGGCGTATTGGTCAGCATCTCGACGTCCACATCCTCGCCATCACTTGCTACGTCAATCATAGCACAAAAATAAAATTTTTATTTTATTTTTAAATTAATTAATTTCCAATTTTATATTTAATTTTTTTTTTGGTCTGTTTGTATGTCTCAGAGGTCATACTATTAATGCCCATAAAATGTTTGTTCTCATTCTTAGTAGCTGCCCAGCAGCTACCCGAAGAGGGGGGAAATTATTAAGTGTATTATTCTTTATAAATTCCATTGATACTTAACATTAGCATCTTCATGAATTTCATATAACGCCTTTATGTCAACATGACAACGGCATATATTTAACAAAACTTATTCAAAATGGGCAGTTTAAAATATTAGCTTAGTGCAGCCGATAACTCAGTCAGCACAATATATCGCGTTTGTCACATCTCTATGTCAAACGTAAACATTATCAATTTTTACATTTTATAATTTCAGATTTCATTTAAAAGGGTACTAGGATGGGGGAAGATAAAGGACGTTGTCTTGTCATCTTCTTAGGAGGATCTTAAGCTAAAGTTAAGTATGAGTTATAATTAACAATTTTTACTATGATATATACTAATATTTTGTTTGATTACTCTAATTTTGATTTTATTTGCAGGTTTTCCGTGGTTCTGGTCATCTACATAGGCAGTCGCTTGAGGAAGCGCCAGTGCAGCAGCCGTTGATTCAAGTTGTGCAGGTAAGTGTATTTGTAGATCAGCTGTTGGGGTGAATGAACTGATCCAGACCGGACTCTGTTGAGCAGGTATGTATGTGTGTTTGTGTTTGTATTGATTGTGTATGTAATTTGAATGCTTTTCTTTCTTTCCAGGTTTTATTTGGCTGAGGTTCAGCTGTTGAGGCCAGTGATACGGTAAGTATGTGTGTATTAATTTGTGTTGATTTTAGTTGTGTGTGTAATAGTCGTTGTTTGTTTGTTTTTATTTTTATTTATTTGTTTCTATTTATTTATTTATTTAATATTAATATTTTATTAAATTAATTAATTAATTTTTATTTGTATATATTTCTATATTTATTTATTTTAATTTATTTATTTGCTTATGTTCATTTGTTTATTTTATTGAATTAATTATTTTTATTTGTTTATTTATTTTTATTTATTCGCTTATTTTTATTTATTTATTTTCCAGGTTTTTATTTATTTATTTATTTATATTATTTAATTAATTTATTTTACTTTATTTATTTATTTATTTTTGTTTATTTATTTATTTTTATCTATTTAATTATTTTTATTTATTTATTTATTTTTCCAGGTTTCTAGAGGGCCAGATCTGTGCTAAGATTCTGCAGTATCAGGTATGTATGCATTTTGTATGCGTTAATTAACTTGAATTTAGCTCGAAGATTTAATGCTCTCCAGGGTTGCAGAGGGAAATCAATCAGTATTCAGCCCAGCTCAGTTGGATCTGCACCTGAGGAGCGGCCAGATTCCAGATTTTGAGGTGACAGGTATGTATTATTTATATTTGTGTATAGTTGTATGTACATTTAATTAACGTTTTTTTTTCTTTTCTTTATTTGCAGGTTGACTGAGGAAAGTTGCTGACCTCGTCTCATCAGCTGGATCCGAGCACGGACGTCAGACAATATTCAGTTAAGTACTATTTGTATATGTATATGTATATGTTGAACAATTTGTATTTAAATATATTTATTTTTCTTCTAGTTATCAAGCAGTGCAAGCCGTTTTGAACACCGTGAGCAGAGCCAGCTTGGAGACCGGATCTGTTTACAAGGTATGTAACTGTTCGAGTTGCGTGTGTTCTAGTTATGTGTGTTATATTCGTGATTATAATTTTATAAACGTAGCAGCGGCAGGCGTCCAGATTTTAGGGTATGCATGTATGAATTAGTTTGTGTATGTTTGTGTGTTTATATAATTAACGCTTTTTCTTTTTTATACAGGTAATCGAGTATATAAAGCTGTGTATCAGTGTACTGGATTCGATGCTAGCCAGCAGATAGTGTTTAGTTTAGTGATTTTAGAATAAGAATGTAGAATAAGAATGCGATGTAAAGTAATATTGTATTGAATTGTATTTAGTAAATAAGTTTGTTTTCCAATTTAGCATTATGTGTGTTTAGTAATATTTGAGTATTTTTTGTATTTAATATGATTTAAAGAACTGGTGCGTAAATTTGTTGTTTTTCGTCTTTCGTTTTATGAAAAAGCTTCGTTTGGATCGGCATTGGTGCTTTTTGTAGCAGTGGCCGCTATCGTTGGACCGGGATTGGCCCATCGTCAGCAGCTCATCTGGCTTTTGCAGCCTGCCAGGGATGGATAAACATGCTTGCGTTGCGACTGGTAAACATGTTTGTATTTGCATTCACGCATTTACACATACATATATATATGTTTATATATACGTATATGTTTGTATATATATATATATATATATATATAATATATACATTAATGCGTGAATTTGGTGTTTTGCGTTTTTCGTTTGTATGAAAAAGCTTCGTCTGGCATCGGGCATCTGGCATCTAAGGCGACCAAAGGGAAGACTATAATGGTATATAAAAAATTGCATTAGATATGATGTTCTTGACAATTTTTAATATAGTTTTCATATTTTGTATTGTTTGTATTTTCAGGGCTTGTAGCGGCGACTCTGGAAACGGGCCGTCTGCACTAGATTTGCAGCTCTTCTTCATGTAAGTGTTTATAGTCGATGTTATGTAAATACAGTCGAGTCTCGATAATTTGTACCCCGCTAAATCGATAATCGCGATAAATCGAAACAAATTCTTTCCCCTTGAAAAAAATTCGTTACAGTCGAGTCTCGATAATTTGAATTTCTGTCTAAATCGAAAAAAAAATGATCCCCTTGCCATTTCGAATTATCGGGACTCGACTGTAGTTGTTTTACATAAGTTTCGTCTTATTTGCAGGAACATATAACGGCGATCTTGGGGTTCGTCGTTTTATAGGTGAGTATTTGTTGTTTTGTTTTGTTTTACGTTTTCTTTGCAGAAAAGCTTATAGTGACTGCGCTTGAATTGATGCATTTCATTGTATGCTGTTTATGGGTGTGTTTATTTGTTTTGTTTTGTTTATGTTGTTTTATATTTTCATGTATTTTCTACTCTTTTTTCAGGTACATTTAGCGACGACACTGGATTTGGACATCATCGCTTTAGTTGCAGCTCGTCTTTGTGTGGGTAAGTTTATTATACCCTGAACCCATTGAAAATGGGAAATCAGGGTATAATGGTTTTGTTAAGCTGCCAAATGTATGTAACAGGCAGAAGGGGGCGTGGCAGACCCCATAAAGTATATATATTCTTGATCAGGGAGACGAGCTGAGTCGATTTAGCCCTGTCCGTCTGTCTGTCTGTCCGTCTGTCCGTCTGTCCGTCTGTCCGTCTGTCCGTATGTATGAACGCGTCGATATCAGAACATATAAGAGCTAGAGACTTGAAATTTTTTTTGGAAGTCCCTGTATAGCACGCGCATATCGAGTTTGTTTTAGAAAATCGATAACTATTCCCGTTCTTTTGTTATCGATTAAAAACCTTATCGAAATGAAGTAAATAAATTATATCTCGTACATCTTTGGAGCTAGAGTCTCCAAATTTTGCATTTAGTTTCATTTATATTTGATACAATTTCGGTTTTTGTTAGATTTTGGATATTGGTTCAAAATTTTTCAAAAATTTTCAAATTGAAGGTTAGTTGCAAATATAGCCAATATGTGAATGAGTTTGCAATTTTATACAACTGCAAAATATTCAATATAATATGTAGATCATATGCTGAAAATTTCATTGAAATCCATTAAGTATCACAAAAGTAATTAAACAAAACGTTTTGTCAATTGCAACATGTGACCAGAAACCCACCCCTGTTTTCGTTTTTTCTATACATGTGCACACATACATTGAGACATTCGAATGCGAGCATTCTTGTCTGTTCTAAGAATCACAACAATAACAGCTGACTGCGTGAATTCTGTTATAATTCTTAGCTGCCTTTAGTTTCGAATTTGCTACTGCTTGTCTAAGCAGTGCAGTGGCGGTGTTGATAGAAGCGGGGCACGCCGTGCCGTGCGCGCAGATCTGGGATCGAGCCCCGCCGATGTCAAATATTTTATGTCGTATTTTCTTAATTTTTTATTTTTTTCTTTTATTAAATTATTATTACTCTTTAAAAATTATATTATATTCTTAAAAAAAAAACATGCTTTTTGATTGTGAAAGTGCAAGATTAGCAATTTGATTAAATTTTGTATAAGTTTGTGATGTATACAAGATACGGAATATATTTAAAAACGCAGATCGGACGGGGTTCAGGGGATCTCCTAGTCGGGTACCCCCGACTAGAGTTTTCTTACTTGTT
>JAWNPC010000157.1:0-12384 GCA_035045365.1 Drosophila leonis | reverse complement strand
TTAAAATGTCAAATGTATGTAACAGGCAGAAGGAGGCGTGGCAGACCCCATAAAGTATATATATTCTTGATCAGGACGACGAGCTGAGTCGATATAGCCATGTCCGTCTGTCTAGTCCGTCTGTCCGTCTGTCGTCTGTCCGTCCGTCCGTATGTGTGAACGCGTCGATTTCAGAACCTATAAGAGCTAGAGACTTGAAACTTTTTTGGAAGTCCCTGTATAGCACGCGCATATCGAGTTTGTTTTAAAAAATCGATAACTTTTCCCGTTCTTTTGTTATCGATTAAAAACCTTATCGAAATGAAGTAAATAAATTATATCTCGTACATCATTTGAGCTAGAGTCTCCAAATTTTACATTTAGTTTCATTTATATTTAATACAATTTCGGTTTTTGTTATATTTTGAATATTAGTTAAAAATTTTACAAAAATTTTCAAATTGAAGTTTAGTTGCAAATATAGCCAATATGTGAATGAGTTTGCAATTTTAGACAACTGACAAATATTCAATATAATATGTAGAAAAAAAAAAAAAAAATTCATTGAAATCCATTAAGTATCACAAAAAGTAATTAAACAAAACGTTTTGTCAATTGCTTACATGTGACTCGAAACCCACCCCTGTTTTCATTTTTTCTATGCATGTGCACACATACATTGAGACATTCGAATGCGAAAGACTTTTTGAATCTGTTCTAAGAATCACAACAATAACAGCTGACTGCTTAAATTTTGTTATAATTCTTAACTGCCTTTAGTTTCAAATTTGCTACTGCTTGTCTATTCAGTGCAGTGGCGGTGTTGATAGAAGCGGGGCTCGTCGTGCCTCTGCAGGTCTGGGTTCAAACTCCAGCCGATGTCAAATATTTTTAAGGTCATATTTTGTTTCTTAAAATTTTCTTTTTTTCTTTTATTAAATTATTATTACTTTTTAAAACTTATATTAAATTCTTTTAAAAAAAACATGCTATTTGATTGTGAAAGGTGGACGTAAAACAATTTAATTAAATTTTGTATAAGTTTGTAATGTATACAAGATAAGGAATATATTTAAAAACTTATATCGGACGGGGTTCAGGGGATCTCCTAGTCGGGTACCCCCGACTAGAGTTTTCTTACTTGTTTGGATTTAATTCAGTTGAATTATATAGATAATTTTATAAAGTTTACTTTTTTGGAAAAGTCTTGATCGGTTCAGTTGTTATCTTATTGAATGTACCGTCCCAGTTACTTATTTCGCGCACCTTATACTATATGTTTTATTATTATTATTGTTTATATAGAAGGCCTTGCTTTTAATTTATCATTAGCACGGTTTTGGCTTAACTTGGTATATGGCTAAGACAACTGTCGTTGTTTGTATGGTTTTTGTGACCTTCTCATAATTCGCGCTGGCAATGCAATTGAGGCGATAGTCCCTCATGCCATGCCATGCCATGCCATGACATACCATGCCATGCCATATATACCCTAACTGGGAAAGCACGTTTGCTTATGCGACCATTAAAATATTTACTAACCACTTGAACTCAACAACTGTGAGCTGACCTTTAGCTAGAGCACAAACACAAGCACAAACACTCCAATGTAGCGCTTGCCCTTCTGTTCCCCCAGCCCCCTCGCCCCCTCGCCCACACTCTGATACATCTCATCTAGTTCATATATGTACGTCAGAGTGCGTCTGCATGGCAGGGCATGTAACTTCCGCTCCAGAAACTTTAATGCTGACGTGCTGCTTCGACTGCAGCGCAAAGGATAATAAACAAAGAGAAGAGGAAGAAGAAGAGCTTAATCGGATACCCACCAGATTGTTGTTGCGCTTGCTGTTGGTGGGCATGCGTCGATGAAATATGTGCGCCGGCTCCGTCTCAATTTCGGACTCTGTCTCTGACTCCTCGCCATCTCGACTTATCGAAATGATCGGTATGATGGGCACGGGGGAGACGCTGCCCGAGCTGCAGGCGCTGCTCAGTCCGCTGCTCAAGCTGCGCTGTCGCGGGCTCAAGTTGTCCACGTGCAGCGTATTGGGTTTTAAGTTAGCCATTGTTCAGGATAGTCGTTTAGCTTTCGCTTTGTAGTAGTTGTTGTTGTTGTTGTTATTATTGCTGCTGCTGCTGCTTCTGCTGCTGCGAGGCAAGTTTCACGTTGCACGTTTTCACGTTTTACGCTCAACGTTTTAGCTGTCACGTTGCGGAGCTCTTTACAGTTATATAAAAGTAGAACCCTTTGTGGGGTATCCGTCAAGTAGCCGCAGGTGGCCGTTTGAGCTGCTGCTGTCGCCGCCGTCGCTGCTGCAGACGCCGCTGCCGCTACCCATGCTGCGCTGCTTATGTAAAAGTCCACTCACACATATACACAGTATGTTAGAACAACTCACACACACGCACACACATGCCATATACACATACTACAGTCACGCCTTCCGTTACTTTTTGACAGTTATTCTGCTGTTGCTCTGCTTTGAAAATACGTTAATTTCAATTATAAGCTTTATTAATTATGGTCTAAAGTGTATACATTTACAATGAAATTAGCAAAAATATTTGCACACCAAATTGTATGTACGTATATTGTGGTGTATTATATTGTATATTGTATATTATATATTTAATTAAGCAACACTAACTATTTTTATTTTAATTGGAAAAGCCATTAATCTAACGCACACTCATTAAGCTACACTTAGAAAAAACACTAGCAAAAACGTTCGTACACAAAAAAAGAGTTCATAGCTACAATCAATTTGTATACAAATTAGATGCTTTTTATTTGATTTATTGAATAATGTACAGAAACTTATGTGGCTATGCCGCCGCTGGAAATTATTGTTGAATTTAGTGCTACACTCGAATTATCGTTTTGGAGCTGGTTTATATTACGCTGGCTGACCTGACTACGAGCTGCGAATTGCGTGCTGAGCCTGAGCCGCGCGGCGTACTGAACGAGTCCGCAACCCTCACTGCTGGCGACCAACGAACGCCGCGTAGACTTAAGCTTGCTAGTGCGGGCACCGGATGCCGTTATCCTTAGAGGGTTGCCGAGTGTCATGACAGCGTATCTATATATACAATGAGATCCATGAGTGAGCGGATATCAGCTTAAGCAGCCTGAAACTTGCAAAACTTTTAAAACTTTATAATCTTGTAATATCACTTACAGCTATATTTTTATAATTTTTTAAAGTCAAAATAAGTATACTACATTTTCTAAGCAATTTAGAATCTAAGCTTTGAGAGCGCTAGGCAACTCTACACAATGAGAGCACAATAGCCTTCAGCCAACAAGTTTTTGTGCTCTCTGCTTTTGCCGCAACTTTCGCATAGCAGCAGAGGCCCCAGCCCCAGTTAAATATCCGCTCTCACTTGCCTGCTCTCTTGCTCGCACAGCGCGTATGGAAAGCTTTACAAAGCGGCCGCCAAAAGCAAAGCTTCTAGTCATGCAAATGAAGCGAGCAAAACAAAAATGCGCAAGCCGAAGAATATGCAAAACGTAAATGTGACAACAAAGTAAGCAGTAGAGTCCACATGCCATGAAGCCAGATACCGAGTGAACAAAGTGCGGTTCGCCCACACAAAAACTCAGAGGCCGCTAGGCAGACAGTTATGGGTTAAGCTTTTTTTTTGCTTTTGTTGTTCTTTTTTCCGGTGTTGCGCTTCGCATGGGCTTTCGTTATTTACTTTGCTGTCGACTTGCCTATGCTCATTGTCGGCATTGTTGTTGTTGTTGCTGTTCTTTCTGTTGTTGCTGTTTTGAGACATGCACATCCCGTGGGGCATTACTCTTTGCGCTTGGCTGCAGTTCCACGAGAAAGCCTCTATCCGACTGCGTATGTGTGTGTGTGTGTGTGTGTATGCCACCTGTGTGCAGCCACCTACGCGCAGTTATTACATTTTATATTAGGCCTTGTTTGCTCTTCATATGTTGCGGCGCCATTTTCAATGTCCGCTCAAATAAATTCAATTAAATATTACATTTCTAATTTCTGCACATAGAATTTTATATTGTATTTCTTTAATACGAGAATTCTCACGAATCCTGATTGACGCTGCTATCGAAGACCCAATCATAACGATCCGCTTTGACAGTTTCATTCCGCATGCCCTAGATCAATGGAAATCAATTAGTTTTTGGAGCGTACTGTACCCAGGATACTGTATCCGTAGACTTACGCGTGGCAGCGTGAGACAGCGTCGAAAACGCATACACTGCCTGCCCGGCGTCCTAATGCAGGTGCGATAGAACTCGTACAGAGTGGGAGTTAAGAGGAAGCCGCCCCAATTGGGAGGCACAGGAATTTTCGGCAGCTGCTGGTCGCTGAGCACCAGAGAGAGACACTTCTTGATCTTGGCGAGCAGACTGCGTTTCCTAGTTGGTATGCCGTGCATGCTGAGCTGCATTTCTCGCGGATAGCGGGCGAACTGCAGCTGTGCTTGCAGGGCGGACACGGGACTCACAAGCCCGGCAATGTGAACACTGCGCTCCAGATGGGGCCAATACATCTGCAAGGAGACGTGTGGATTGGCATGGATCTCGCCAGCCAGGCGACTGCCCAGCGCCGTATAGAAGGTCAGCCCAGAGGCGTTAATCTGCTCGACGCTGGTCATTCGCGTGACCGGCTGCCCGGCCTCGTCCACGGTGGCCAAACAGGCCACTCTCGCCTTGCGCTGCGGCTCCATTTCCAGTGCGATCGACAGCCAATGATGCAGTATGAGATACGGCTCACGTATGGCAATCCTGTTGTGCCAACTGTTCGGCTGTGGTGCAAGTTCCGCTCTGGCTACATTCCGCATCGCACATTCCCTCCGGCTGCGGGGTGACAGCAAATGCCGCGCAGCTCCGACACCCCGGAGCCTCTGCCTTATCGCCGATCTCAGCTTCATCCGTAATACACACGAGTACAATTTGCCCAAAAGGATTTTACTTTTCTTTTTTTTTTAATTTTAAATAAAATTTTGAAAGCTAAACAGAAGCTAAAAACGATTTAAATTGAGTTAATGCGAGGTCTGTTCAAAAAGTATCGCGACTTATTTATTTTTATTTTCGAAAATGATTTATTCATTCATCAATTTCAATTTTGTCCACTCAAAAGTAATCCTCATTAGATATTATACACTTGTGAAAACGATTCTTCCAATCCTTGAAGCACTTCAAAACTTCGTTTTTATACCCTGAACCCATTGAAAATGGCAAATCAGGGTATAATGGTTTTGTTAAACTGTCAAATGTATGTAACAGGCAAAAGAGGGCGTGGCAGACCCCATAAAATATACTATATATTCTTGATCAGGGAGACGAGCTGAGTCGATTTAGCCCTGTCCGTCTGTCTGTCCGTCTGTGCGTATGTATGAACGCGTCGATCTCAGAACATATAAGAGCTAGAGACTTGAAATTTTGTAAGGTCCCTGTATAGCACGCGAATAGCGATAACTTCTCCCGTTTTATTGTTCTCGATTAAAAACCTAATCGAAATCAAGTTATTGAATTATAGCTCCTATATCTTTCGAGCTAGAGTCTTCAAATTTTGTATATATTGTAGAATAATTTATATTTTATACAATTTCAATTTTGGTTTTTTTTTAATACCATCAATTTTTATTTAATTTGACAAGCTAACATTTTTTCTGCGTTAATAAATACATAACTGAGTATATTTAAAAACGCAGATTGGACGGGGTTTAGGGGATCTTCTAGTCAGGCAATATATATATATTCTGCCTATTACATACATTTGACAGTTTAACAAAACCATTATACCCTGATTTCACATTTTCAATGGGTTCAGGGTATAAAAATTGAATAGACGTAATCGTAATTAAAAAGTCGCGATGTTTTTTGAACCGCCCTCGTACATTGCTACCTCAAAAATGGGAAGAGTCGATATAGAAATGCCATTGCCTGTCTAGATTATCATCATAATAATATCGAGATGATTTATATATAGCCAATGTAGAATGAAGTTGCATCAAGTTAGCTCTGGAGAGATATACATACATGCAGCAAATCATTAGAAAATCCATTTTCCATTTAATATATGTGGCTAATGCGGGCTTATTATCAAGATTCATTATGATCAATTCAATAACTTTAAAGATTCATATATTAGACCTTAACTAGGTAAATTAAATTTGAATCCATTTTACAACTTTATTTAATTTATTTTCCTAATAATCCACATAGAGCATCTGCTCCTTATTAGATTTTGGTTTATAGATTTTTGATATTGTACTAAGTTTTCGTAATTTTTATCTTTAACACATTATCAAGCATTTTGGAAGACATATCAAATGCGCAGCATTTAACTCTTAGCTGTCCTCACTCTCCCTCTCTCCCGCTCTCTCTGTTTAGGGTGCCAATCGCTCATAGACCCATTCATGCTCGCCCTTGTGGACCAGCTCTCCATCCACCTCGTCTAGGACTCCAGCGCCACGTCGAAAGCGTATGCGATCGTGCAGGCGATCCGTTTGTCCCTGCCAGAACTCGATGAGTGATGGGCGCACCAGGTAGCCACCCCAATTGGGAAGTGGCACTTGGTCAGTTTCTCCCAGTTTGGCCTTGATCTCCGCTTCCACCTCGTCCAGATAGCTGCGCGAACGTATGCGCTGGCTCTGCGGACTGGCAGCGGCGCCGATTTGACTTGCGCGCGGACGCTCGTGGAAATATTTGAGGGACGCATCCTGGGAGATCTTCTCCGCGATGCCTTCGATGCGAATGCTGCGACGCAGTGGCATCCAGTAGATGGCAATGGCAACATTGGCATTACTGGCAATCTCCTCGGCTTTGCGGCTGCCATAGTTGGTGAAGAAGGTGAAGCCCTCAGCAGTAGCCTCCTTTACCAGGACAAAGCGATTGGAGGGCTTGCCCTCAGCATTTACCGTGGCCAAGGCTGCGGCATTTGGCTCGAGGATCTCTTTCGTGTTGAGAGCATCGTTTAGCCAGTCACGGAATACACAAAAGGGATCTTTTATCTTAATGTTTTCCTCCAGAAATGCATCCTTACGCTCATGGTACTTTAAGCGCAGTGCTAAAATGTTATCCACATGAATGTTATCCAAAATTGTGGTTGGGACAATGCAAATCTCACCTGAAAGTTGCTCCATAGAAGCTGGCTGGCTCATCCTACGGACAATTTGCAAAAGTCTCACTGTGGTTGGAAGGGGATTGTGCAATATTTAAGTGGCGTTAATCTTAGTTAAAGTAACATCAACGTACTTGTCAAAGGTCAAATTAAAGATTTTGCACTGAAGCACTTTGTTTATGATTCGCCGCAATCTAGAGATAAGTAAAAACAGCTGTTTGCATGCGCAGCGTTGCCAGTCTGTCGTAAGTTCAAATGCTTAAAATATACCAAAAAATACTAAAAGCAACTGTTGTGTGACTGCTGAATTTAGCCCAAAAGTAGATTAACAATAAATTTTAAAAAAATTCGTATAAAGTAAAAAAGATATACATACATATATTAATTAATACAACTTTATAAAAAAAACAAAAAAACCAAAAACTAAAACGCTAAATAAGCCGGCAAATAGTCTGGGAAAAGAAAATCACAAAGAGCGCATGTGTGTGTGCGCGCTTACGACACAGAGAGCGAGAGCAAGTGAGAGCTTATACGTATGTATGTGGTTGTTGTTTTTGTAGCTGTCGCGACTTACACCGTTCGTTGTCTGCTTTTGTCCTGGCCGCTGCCTGACGTGCGAATACGAGCGGAACGAGCACACAGAACAAACTTAACACGAGCGGCTGTTGGACGTGTGCGAAAGCAAAGCGCATAGAGTGCGGAGCGCAAGCGAGAATATATAGAGAAAGGCTAAAGCGGGGCAAACATATACACACACATACACGCACGAACCCAGACACACACACACACACGCATACACACATGAGCAGAAATTAATAATACAAAAATAAGCAGAATACGAAGAAACTGAAATAACAGTTATTTATAGTAACGCGCTTGAAGTGATTGTGCGTAAGAACGCTTTGCGAATTTGTGCAACAACAAAGTGGGTTAAGACGAAAGCTTTACGAGTACAAATTTCTGTTGAGGTCGCTCGTAGTGCCACTGTTGTGTTGGTGTTGTTGTTGCTGTTGTTAGTAGTGAAAAAAGCGTTGCAGACATCGGTTGCATGTGTGTATGCGGCGGGGCAGAAGTGAAAAAATGCAGTGCAGCAGCAAAAACAAAAACGAAGCAAAGCAAATGGCTTGATAGGCAACTAAATATTTAACAATTTTTCAATTCAATTGTAACATAACCAAAAACGAACGTGATATTTTACAACTGTGGCCTGCTTTTAGCACAGTACAAAACACAAACACACACAAACACACACATACTCACACAGACACACACACACACACACACGCACACGCAAACTATATAGCAATATATGCCCATTGAGTGCCTTATATCATTTGATAATAATCCACAAGGTGTCTACTATGCCGGACAGGAACTATCTGGCGTTGTTGATCTTAGCGTCGATGCCACCAAGCGCATTAAAGGTAAGTCAGCTCACCAATAGCCTACACTAACTAAACCTAACCTAACACACACACACACACACACACATGACTCATGCGGCGTATGAGTAATATGTTTATTACTCAGACATTACATTTGCACCGAAAACACATTTCAATTGTCGAAGGACACGCGCGGTTCTCCTTATTAAACATCAAACCTTATCTCGTAAATAATTGTCGCCATTTTGAATTTGCTATGCAATTAATAGTTGTTGTTATAGCACTTGTTGTTGTTGTTGCTGTCCCCGCTGAGTTGACTTGCTCGTTACCGTTATTTGCCCGTTGCACAGTTAGTTGTTTGCCTTGCACTCTCCCCTCCCTCTCTGTCCCTCTGCCTCTATGCCTTGCTCTCTCGCTTACGCTTTCGTTCTTATTTTCTGGTTTTTGTTGCTGTTGTCAGTTTGTGTTTGGCGTCTGTTTTGGCATGCCGCCATTTTTTATTTATCCATGAACTCGTTAAAGGCGTGGTAAGTGCAATTCATTTGTTGCTGTTGTTTCTGTTGTTGTAGTTGTCGTCGTAGTTGTTATTGGCATTCTAGATGATGACGATAAAGTTGTCCGTGTGCATTTTAATTTTGTGGTAATAAGTTTTTTCGTCTTGACATTTCACTTGATTAGTTTTCTGAAAGGTTGAAAAAGGAAGAGAGAGAGAGAGAGAGAGAGAGCGAGAGAAAATAAAAGAGAGAGAGAGAGAGAAAGGGACAAGGGATGGGGCAGAGAGGGTAAAAGAAAACTTAATTTACGAGAATATTAAAGCTATTGGGCATGAATAAAGTTTTACACAAATATTAAGTCTCGGTTGGCACTTTCTATTAAGTAATAGATAAATATTTATTCTCTTCTCAAGATGAAGTCACAAATTTCTATCATTCCTCTTTATCTTAGGAAAACTATATTTTTGTTTAAAGTAATTTATTTATTAAATAAGTTAAATAAGTTTTATATTTTTTTTAAAAAAAAAAAAAAATATTACGCTTTAGTTGTTTTTTTTTTAAAATTACTTTAGAGTTGTTTATAATTTAAAAAAAATGATTAAACATTTTTTTAAACATTAATATATATATTAATATAAATATTCAATACTATATATATTTATAATATTTTATAAAATCTATACTAACTTATATAAATTCAAAGAATCATTAGATAAATCATTAAAGTACAGACTTAATTTTCATTCTAATATAAGATGATTATATAGTTCATATAGTGTATAATTCTTTCCACCCCATAATTTTAAAGGAACAAACCATATAATATCACTTTATTCATTCCTTGCAGAACCATAAGGTATATGCATTAAGTTCATACCATCTCAACGTTTACAATCCAAATATACGCCAATTTTTCCAAATAATGAATTTGGTTTTCATAGTAAATCACATATCACTATCAGTATTCATTTTTGTTTACCCGAAACATTTTTTAAAATGTTGTCATTACTAACTACTGTCAATAACATAACAAATTTCTTTTCATGGATTATTATACTGAACACAATATATCAATATATATTGATCAGCTAACTCATTCTCTCTTTCTCTCTCCTTTCTCTCTCCATATCTTGCTTTTCTCTTCTATAGGCATTCATGTCACCGTCAGCGGTTATGCCAAGATACGCTGGATAAAAGCGGGATATCCGCGGGATTGGGCGAATGCGGCATGTGTGCTTCCAGTTTAATGATCTTATCTGTCATCTAGACTGCATGTCCTTGGTTCTCGTGCGGGCAACTCGTACATAGATTGGCTGGCTAGCTAGTATTCGTACATGCTGCACGTCATACTGCCCGATAATCTGGCTGCATCCTTGGCATCGGCAAAGAGGGACGCCATTAGATTGTGCGATCATAACGACGATCGAGCGATCGGGTCGCTATCCGAAAGTGTTCACAAAGCCACGCATCGTGATAAAACCATTGGACCTGAACGCCGATGCCATCTACAAAGTGCGAGTTATATATAGCACATCTCCAGACAGGCGTTTAATGTATGCTTTTAGGTACCTCTGGAGATACTCGATCGCAAGCGCTTCTGGAGCTTTTGCTGTCCGACCGGGCCGCTCACCGTGAAATTCTCGACCCCCTACTGCGGCTATGCACCCGGCCAGAAGATTCATTTTGTTCTGTACATCAACAACGAGTCGTCGATTGATATAACCGAGTGCGAGGTGAAGCTAAAGCAGGAGGTTAGCTATGAGTCGCACGATCCGCAACATGAGTATCGCTATGACAAACACCTGATAGCCTTAAAGCAGTTCGGCAACGTGTTGCGCTGGTCGAGAAAGGTGTATAGGGGCTATTTGGATTTGCCATCGATACCGCCGACATCGGTGAAGCCGACCTGCCCCATTAGCGTTAACTATTCGATTAAGATCATTGTGAATCCGACCGAGTTCCATTGGAAGCTGAAACTCAAAATTCCGCTGACCATCGGCAGCATACCCATCATGGATGGACCCGATGCTCTGCTCCGCTTCAATCGTCAGCAGCAACAGCATCAAGTAGTTAGCCAACATTTACAAATGTCAACGCAGCAGAACCAAAGGCAGCAGCGACCACAGCAGCGTGGCAGCCTACAAAACAGCAGCAACAATAGCAGCAACAACAACAGCAGCAGCAACAACAACAACAATCAGGCAACACAGGCCATGCAACGCTCGGGTGCTATACTGCCGGCCCAATCGAGTCCCTCATCAATGCCAACGACTGCCGACCTGAGGCCAATGGCCACCATGCCAGCGATATTAGTGACCAGCGATAGCGATAGTCCTCCAGATTATATACCCATGAGTAAGAAACTATATAGCTAGCTATATATTTATGATTCTACAAAAGAAAATATGATTTAGCAGACTGATGAAACTTTAATTTCATATTGTAGATCAAATTCAATTTATTGATTTAGGTATTCGATATGTATACGTATAGTCAGATGAGTATATGTAGACATATCTAGATAGAAAAATCTAGGTTTATTTCCCTGCATTATATACCTTTTATTAAGATTACCATTCGAACAGCTAAGCAATGAGTATATAATGTATTGTAATATATTACTTATTACTCATTATTATATTTTAATATTTACAGCGACTTCTTTCTTGTTTATATTAATGATTTATCAATAATTTGAGTTGAGCTGATTTTGTGTATATATTAGATATCCTATGTTAGCTACCATGAATAGAGAGCAGCTAATCTTGAGTAAGGCAAACATTGTAGAACAGCTGTATACATGCATGTCAAATACTTGAAATTATTCCGACCTTTCCAAAGATTTTTTTATATGCGAAATCAAGTTTTCGGATGCTTTTGATTCTTACTTGAAAATGTTCAGTAACTGTTAAACCTATGAAATCATGTTATTCTTAAGCTCAGTTTAAAAAACAAGGAAAACATATGTATTGCCAAATTGATCTAAGTTAACCAAGTGAGATTAAGTAATCAATTTAGAAATGGTTAGAAAAGAGTTGTGTTTGACTAAAACATTTTGATGCATAAACAATTTTGTATAATCAAGAGATGCTTTGTCATAACATCTAAACATCTGAACAGTTAAGAAAAAACTCTAATTATATATAAAAATCATAGATATATAATTACTAAAGATAATGCAACTTATATTGCATAAATATATTTAAATATTTATATAGTGTTTATATATTTTTATTTTACATATAACAATTTCTGATTCGTTTCTTTTCTACCACATTACAGTGCCGCCCTCGTACGAAGATGCCATGGCTCTGAGCGAAAAGTTTAGCGATGATATCGAATTCCTGACAAATGTTAGCATGAGCAGCATTTTGTCCGCTCAGGGCGATGTAACAAGTGAGCGTGAGCCCTTTAAACCGCGTTACCCGG
>JAWNPC010000153.1:0-12929 GCA_035045365.1 Drosophila leonis | reverse complement strand
CAAGTAAGAACGTTGCAGTCGGGCGCAACCGACTACGTGATACTCTGTTCCCATAGGGGCTTCTGGCATATTACATTTTAAAGCTAATCTTAATTTGTTAAAGTCGCCGCTCGAATTAGCTTCTGACTCAAAATAACTATATATTTATTAAAATTCTAAAAATATATATATGTAAATGAGTAAAATTTTTATAAATTATAGCTCGCTTCAATCGTTTGTATGAATATGATGATTTTATGAGCTAGACAAAAAAATATAACTGCACCATGCATTTTATAATTTTTATGCAAAGCAGTCTGTTAACTTAAGAGTTGTCTGTTAATTTGAAAGTGTGATTGATTTTCTTTACATAACCAATTGAGTCTTTTAACAGTGCCACTTGGGAATCGTCTGAAGCATTGCCAACATACGAAAATAACGAAATAACTGACCTAGGCTATGGAAAACTATATTAATATTAGGTGGTCAATTATTTAAACATTAAATCGAAGTACATATATTTATATGTCTCTTACAATTTTTTCTGCCTACTTAGCAAGAAATTAAGCTTATTTATGTAGGCGGTACATGCTTATGACTAATTCCGCTATGTAAGAATATTGCAGTTTAGCGCCACCTACCGGATTATTCTTGTGATGGTGATTCTGCTGCAATTTTAACTCAAGAGCTTTGCAAAATAAAATTCCAATTTGCCACGCCCCCAGTTGTCGTAGACATGTAATTTTTGGCCAATTCTTAAAAGGAGTCTAAATTGACGTAACAGCAAAATTTGGAAGCTTACCTTCCAAAAATGTGGAAATTACAGGGTATTTTTCGGTGCGCCCCGCCCTAAAGGGGCATAACCATTATTTTTGGGTCATCGATAGAGGAGGTCACCAGTAACTCAATTAGTTAATTTTGAAGCTTCTAGCTCTCAAACTTTAGGAGATATAAAAGGATATTTTGTGCAAAATCTAGATATTCAGATCCGATTTGCCACGCCCCCAATTGGCGTAGACTCGTTATTTTTGGCCAATCTTTGGAAGTAGTCGAAGGTAACATAAATGCCAAATTTGGAAGCTAACGTTCGAAAAATGTGGAAATTACAGGGTATTTTTCGGTGTGCCACGCCCTAAAGGGGCGTAAGTTTTATTTTTGGGTCATCGATAGAGGAGGTCACCAGTAACTTAATTAGTTAATTTTGAAGCTTCTAGCTCTAAGACTTTAGGAGATATAAACTTTTGCGGTTTGCCACGCCCCCTATGGGCGTAGATATATCCGCCATATCTTTTTGATCGTGGGTTGTCAACGCGAGTATATATTCCAAATTTCAAGTCTCTAGCATCAATAGTGCTCGAGATATAGAAGAATATGTATAAATCACTATATAGTCAGATCCGATTTGCCACGCCCCCAAGGGCCGTGGATATATAATTTTTTCATCGATCTTTATAGGATCTTAACAGTAACTTACATGCCAAATTTGGGCATTCTAGCTCTAAAACTGCAGAAGATACAGTTTTACCCGATTTGCCACGCCCCCAATGGGCGTAGATATATCCGCCATACCTTTTTGATCTTGGGTTGTCAACGCGAGTATACGTTCCAAATTTCAATTTTCTAGCACTTCAACTAACAGGGTTTCTGACATACCGGAAAATGCATTTTCCGATTTGCCACGCCCCTAGTGGGCGTATCGGGAAAATCTTAACACTTTATAATTCGAGGGTATACACGAGTATGTGTTCCAAATTTCAAGTCTCTAGCTTCAATAGCGTCGAAATGGTTTGCGTTCATACGGACAGACGGACAGACGGACAGACGGCCAGACGGACAGACGGACAGACGGACAGACGGACGGACAGCAAGACGGACATTGCACAAAACCAATATACTCTTTTTCCCTTGGGGGCGTGGCAAATCGGAAATTGTGTGACTCGCGCCAGTTGCTGTTCCGTCCCGTGTTCACGTCTGAAACCAAACTGATGGGATGGCACCGCTTTAGCAAAATCCTCAACCTCAAACAGCCTTGCCAGCAGCAGTTTCTCAAAGAGTTTGGACAGGCCAGAGGTGAGGCTGATTGGGCGATATGATGTCATCTCTACCGAGTGCTTGCCAGGCTTTAGAATCATGGAAATACCCGCATGCTTCCATTTTTTAGGGAAATGGCCAAATCTGAGTTATATGAGTTATATATGAGTAGCAGGTACAGTAGTGCTTTCTGTGGCAAGACTTGTATTAGCCCATTGTCAACTCTATCTTCACCCGGCGCTTTACACTTCTCCAACAAGTCAATTTGTGTCCTTAGCTCGCTGAGCGTAATTGGCCTAATTGTAGAGTATTACTGTTGCTTTTGTTGTTGTTGTTGCTGCTGCTTCAGTTTCTTCAGCTTACTCCACTCGTCATTTATTTCAGCTCGTTGCTCAGACGTGTTGGTTAGTTTTTTTTTTTTTTTTTTTCTGACCGAGACGTGTGTTGTGGCTGTGGGGCGGCCGCTCGACTGCACCCAGCAACCGTCCAAGTCTCAATGAGAGGATTTATTTGATTAACTTTTAGTTTTTTTTTTTCTATATCTGGTGGCCGCCATCGTTGGATCTGGATAGGCCCGTCGTCAGCAGCTCGTCTTGTTCTTGCAGCCTGCCTGGGGTGAGTAAACATGCTTGCAGTGTGTTTTGCAAGCATGTTTGTAGTTGCATTCACGCAGTCGCACACGTATATATATACACATGCGTTTGTATATATATGTTTATATACATCAGTGCGTGAATTTGGAGTTTTCGTTTTTCATTTTGTGTGAAAAACTTCGTCTGGCATCTGGCATCTGGCATCTAGGGCGACCAGAGGGAAGACTATAATAATATAAAAAATTGTATTAGATACAATTCTCAACAATTTTAATATAGTATTTATATTTTTTAACAAAAACAAACAAAAACAACAAAAACAAACAAAAACAAACAAAACCAACAGCATTAGAATAAACTAACGTAAAAAAAAAAAAACAACAAAAACAACAAAACTAAGAAAATCATGTAAGTGGAGTGCTCATCTAAATAATAAAAAGTATATTAAATAAATAAATTAAAGTAAAATTCGAATCTTTGCAACAATTTAATTAACAATAATCTTAATATTGAGTTAGGAAATCGAATGAGTTGAAGAACTAAAGGAGATTTAAAATAAATAATTCCAAACAAAACAAAAAGAGATGTCTCTTAACGAAGCAACTATGAGAAGTCTAATCGAGTTTGAGTTAATCTGCACTTGAAAACCAAGCAGCAAGTTTAAGAGAGATAGAAAGTATGAAGAGGGAATACGGGAAGCAACAGTGTCCGCACCCGAGGTGGAAGTCTTTCAAGATGCCATAAAGATCGTAGTGTTACGTGTGATGAAACTTTAAATGGTGAAATCTGTACCCGAGTTTGACGGAAAGATAGAAGCAACGTTTCGTGGCGTACAGCCGCACAACAGCATAAAAGTTTTTGAAGGCTATGTAGGAAGCTCAAAACATTACCAGGCATTGGGCATAATTAGGAATAAAGTAAGAGGTTCTGCTGATATGGTGTTATCATCATACAGCACACCATTGAATTTCAAGGCGATTATAAACAGACTCGATTTTACGACGCCGATAAGCGGCCTATTTATATAATCGAACAAGAATTGTCTGTTCTGCGCCAGGGCAATCTTACCATTATTCAATATTATGAGGAATAGAAAAGAAACTGACACTGCTTACAAATAAAACAATAATGACAACGACCAAAATTTGGCTTGTTCAAGAACGAGAAGTAAATCGGACGCATTGAGGGTATTCATATCAGGAGCTCGGAAATCTCTGAGTACATTCTGTTTTCGGCAAGACCAAAAGATCTACCATCAGCGTTGGCCTTAGCTCAGAAGTAGAATCAAATCACGAACGTTTCCAATTCGCAAATAATTTTGCAAGGAACAGTGAAGAAAAAGCTCAACGTTATGAACAAAGACAGAAAAAACTTCACTCCGGAGAATACCTCACAGCAAGGGAAAAATCCTTTCTATAAACAAAAGCCACAATTCAATAATCAGAATCCAAAGCAAGAACCGCCACAACCAATGGAAGTTGATACTTCCTCCAATTCAGACAACCGACCCAATCCAATCAAGCTAACTTTTCTAATGTCCCTTATCAGCACCAAGTTCCGAAAAGAGCAAATAGTGGAACAGCTAGATTTACAGGCCAAAAGCATCAGAGAGTAAATCATATCTCTCAAGAGGGAACCCAGAAAGTCAAGAGCAAGAATACCAGGCAGTTGCAGAATCTGAGGTATCGGATATTGAGGATGAAGACCAAAACAGACTGAATTTTTTAGACACAGCTCCCTGCTGCCGTTCGTAGAGCGAATGATAGCAGGTAAAACAATAAATACTTATACACAGGCGCATCAAAAAATTATATTAAACCTATCCAGAGTTAAAGGTGTAGTCAAGGTAAAAGAAATTCAGTTAAGTCACTTATGGCTTTACCTCAGTTCAGAATAAATGTCGCATGTACCTTTTTAATACTGCAACCACATTCTTTTTGCTTCCAAATTTAACAAGCTTTGACGGAATAATAGGTCTTGATCTTCTAAATAAAGTAAATGCAACATTAGACTTCAAAAATAAAACTCTAAAAACCGAATCTGGATCTGAAAAAATCCAATTTCAAAAATGCGCAAATGTCAATTTCACTGAAATAGAAAACATAGTAGTTCCTCAAGAGATTGAGAAAAAATTCAAAAAAATGATAAAAGAAAAATTAGGCGTTTTTGCTGATCCTAACGAAGCTCTTCCGTACAATACTAACATCATTGCTACAATTCGAACCGAAGACAGGATCCAATCTACTCAAAACTTTATCCGTACCCATTAGGAGTAACTGAGTTTGTTAATAATGAAACACGCGACATGTTAAGGGATAATATTATTAGACCATCCAGTTCACCATATAACAATCCGGTGTGGGTAGTCGATAAAAAAGGAGTAGATGAGCAAGGCAACAAAAAAAAACGTCTTGTCATTGATTTTAGGAAACTAAATTCGAAAACAATCGATGACAAGTATCCCATACCGAACATAGTAGCTATCCTCTCAAACCTAGGAAAGGCAAAATACTTCACAACCCTTGACTTGAAATCGGATTTCATCAAATTCTCCTTGCGGAGAAGGATAGAGAAAAAACCGCATTTTCAATAGGAAACGGGAAGTATGAATTCTGCAGGCTTCCCTTTGGTCTGAAAAATGCCCCTGGAATATTTCAGCGAGCAATCGATGATATACTTCGAGAACAAATTGGCAAGTCATGCTACGTTTACGTAGATGACGTAATTATATTCTCAGAAGACATGGAAAACCATGTATATCACATTGCTTGGGTATTAGATAAGTTATTTAATGCTAACATGAGGGTATCACGAGAAAAGTCTCATTTTTTTAAAGAAAAAGTAGAGTATTTGGTTTCGTTGTGTCCCGTGGCGGCATTACAACAAATCCCAGCAAAGTAGAAGCAATCGGCAAATTCAAACAGCCAACTACTTTGTTCCATCTTAATCATTCCTTGGTTTAGCAAGCTATTACAGATGTTTTATAAAAGATTTTGCGTCTATAGCCAAACCACTAACGGACATACTAAAGGGTGACAACGGCAAAGTAAGCGCCGGACAGTCAAAAAAATCTCTGTGAGCCTCAACGAAAAGCAAAAGTTGGTCTTCGAGAAACTCAAGAACATTTTAGTTTCTGAAGATGTAATGCTCCTTTACCCTGATTACAAAAAACCTTTCGACCTGACAACAGACGCTTCTTCGTCTGGTCTAGGTGCAGTCTTATCACAAGATAAGAAGCCAATTACCATGATCTCTAGGACTTTAAGGGACAATGAATTGAATTTCGCAACAAATGAACGTGAGCTACTTGCGATAGTGTGGGCTCTAAAAACCCTTAGAAACTATCTGTATGGTGTAAAAAATTTAAAATTTATACTGATCACCAGCCACTTACATTTGCAGTCTCAGACAAAAACCCAAATGCGAAAATAAGAGATGGAAATCATTCATCGATGAGCATAATGCTAATTTTCTTTAAACCGAAAGGAAAATTTTGTCGCTGATGCTCTTTCAAGGCAAAATCTTTATGCCCTAGAAGAAAATGTCATCTGACGTAGCCACTATTCATAGCGAATTGTCGCTTACATACACCATTGAGTCCACAGACAAACCGGTGAATTGTTTTCGAAACCAAATAATATCGAAGAAGGCACTACGGCCTCTGAGAATATTCTTATGTTCGGACAAAAAACACGACACCTCATATGCTTTACAATAAGTAAATTATGGAAAAAGTGTGCATGCGGTTAAAAAGGAAGTAGTGAATGCGATTAAATGCGATTTACCAACATTAGCATTTATTCAAAATGCATTAGTCGAGACCTTCCCTTCAACTAAATTTTGGCATTCCAACAAATTGGTCATAGATGTCTTTGACAAAAACGAGCAAAAAGAAATTATCATTGCAGAACATAGCAGAGCTCATAGGGCAGTTCAGGAAAACATAAAGCAAATTATGCAAGATTATTTTTTCCCAAAAATGACTCGTTTGGCAAGTGAAATAGTTGCGAATTGCAAGATTTGCAATAAGGCAAAATATGACCGACATCCAAAAAAACAGCTTATCAGTGAAACACCAATTCCAAATCAAGTAGGCGAAATTCTTCACATAGACATTTTTTCAACAGAAAAAAAATATTTCTTAACTTGCATCGATAAATTTTCAAAATTTGCAATTGTTCAACCTATACCCTCAAGAACTATAATGGACATTGAACCACCCATTCTACAACTCATGAACTTTTACCCCCACACAAAAATTGTATATTGCGATAATGAGCCATCACTAAACTCAGGAACAATTCAAGCACTCCTAAAAAATCGTTTTAACGTTGACATTGTAAACTCTCCTCCGCTCCATAGTACATCAAATGGGCAAGTAGAAAGATTTCATAGTACTCTTGCGGAAATTGCCAGATGTTTAAAGCTTGAAAAACAATTAAACGATACAATCGAGTTAATTTTACAAGCTACAATAGAATATAACAGAACAATTCATTCTGTTGTAAAGGAAAAGCCGATTGATATAATACATTCATCGCCACCAGAATTTGAAGCAGAAATAAGGGATAGAATAAACATAGCACAGGAATTATTATTGCAAAGACACAACACAGACAGAAGAAACAGAACTTTCCAAGTAGGTGACAAAGTCCTCATGAAACTAAATAAAAGGCTCGGGAATAAGTTAACGCCCTTGTTTGAGGAGGTTACTGTGGAAGCCGATTTGGGGACAACGGTTCTTATTAAGGGGAGGGAAGTACATAAAGATAATATAAGATAGAATATCCTCATGGTACAAATTCTAACATATAATATCTTTATTAGGATTTGGATTCTATGCCCCCTACTTTTCACAACGATAACAACCGGAAAGATCATCGACTATACAAACTCGGACTACATACCGATAATGGACGGAAACGCCGTTATTTGGAAGGAGTTCAGATTTCTTAGACATTCCTCTAATCTAAGCATGTACTCGGAAATTGCCGAGGAAACAAATTCTTTAATGATACACTTCCCACAGTCTCACATGAAAAAAATTCTCGAATCAGACACAGGTCATATCAAAACACTTTTAGATACAGTTAACATCCACCATAGACAGACAAGGAGTATAAACATTCTGGGAACAGCTTTGAAGATTGTTGCTGGAACTCCAGACTTTGCAGACTTTGAGGAAGTAAAGTTCAATGAACAAAAACTAGGCGAATCAATCAATAGACAGGCAGTTATAAATACAAAAATCCAAGAAAAAATTAATAATTTAACAGAATCCATAAATACTATAGTTAGATTTGCAAAAGAAAAACAAATTGAAACAGGACACCTTTATCAAACATTACTCATAAGAAATAGAATTGTAATTTTAGAACTCGAAACATTAATTCTGTCTATTACACTCGCAAAAATTCAGGTAGTAAATCCAACAATTCTCGACTCTAATGATCTTAAGCAAATTTTAAATGAGCATTCCACAGACATAACTATAACTGATTTAATTGAAGTAGCCCATGTAAATGTTTTGTTAGATCATAATTTTGTACACTTTATTATTAAATATCCTAATCCTAGCTTAATATGTAAGAAAATATCAATGTTTCCTGTTCAGCATAATGGCACCATTCTTCACTTTGACGAAAGCAACTACGTCGCAGACTGCGGTAACAAAATCATACCAATTGCGAACTGCACCGCTACCCTTACCTCCACATTCTGCAAACAATTAAATTCAACAACCTGTGCGCAGCAACTACACACTGGAGGTATAGCGCACTGTAACACCCGTCCCAGCCACCTACAGCCGCTGGAGGTAATCGATGATGGCATCATCATCATTAACGACGACACAGTTGAAATAAAAATGGAAAGCAGCGTAGATAAACTTATCCATGGCACATTTCTGCTGACTTTTGATGAAGAAATCTTTGTAAACGGGACTCTGTACAAAAATATGAAAAACATTGTTAAGAGGCACCCCGGTTCAGCAACGTCGACCACTCTAAACATAACTGGCCACCAAGAAATCCTGAGCATGTCATATCTTCAGAGACTGAACCTCGAAAATCTTCAAAACATCGACAACATTGAAAGAAAATTGACAACATGGCCCATAGCAATCGTAGCGTTTATCGTCACCACCCTGGTCATCAGTTTGGCCTCCATTAAAATTTATAAAAAACGGAGAAATAATAGACAACAAATGTCGCTGCGAGCTGTAATTGACGCTTTACGGAAAGCCGAGGACGGCCCTCAAACTAGTAAGGGAGGAGTTAACACATCCGCCTTGCCATAAGTCAACGGCTGCAATTCTGCACGATTAGCAGAATTGCAACTATGTTGAAACATCAACATTCGCCAACTCCGCGCTATGCTGCCCGCTATGCTGCCGCCAACGTGCCATGCACCGTCGCTGGAAATACGATCCGTTCAGCGTGATCGCTGACCGTCAGGGCTAGCTTAGAATAAGAATACTTTGTACGGACAGTATGAGTTGGACCAATAAAGCGATAAGTCGAAATATAATTTCACTGCTCTTTGTATGAATATTCCTTACTGCACATACTTAGTGAAAACTCACAAGTAAACAGTTCATGGCAAATATCTTAACTTGCAGCTCGTCGTTGTACGCTGCGTGCAGGTGAGTGTTTAGATGTTGATATTATGTATGATGTTTACATAAGTATTGGCATCTTTTCAGGAAACCTTGTAGTGTCGACTCTGGAATGGGCCGTCTGGATTTGTAGTTCTTTTTCATTAAGTGTTTTTCGATGTTATGTAAACCAGACGTTTTACATAGGTTTCGTCTTATTTCAGGAACATATAACGGCGATTTTGAAGTTCGTCGTTATATTGGTGAGTATTTGTTGTTTTTGTTTTGTTTAACGTTTTCTTTGCAGAAAAGCTTGTTGACTGCGTTTGATTGCGCTAATTGATGCATTTCGTGCTGAATGCTGTTTATTGGTATGTTTATTTGTATTGTTTGTTTAGTTTGCTTACGTAGTTTAAATTTTCATGAATTTACTCCTTTTTTCAGGTACATTTAGCGACGACTCTAGATACGGACGCCATCACTATAGTTGCAGCTCGTCTTTGTGTAGATAAGTTTATTTATTTTATTATTTATGTTATATTATTTTACATTAATTAACATTTATTTCCTTTCAGGTACATTTAGCGACGACACTGGATACGGACATCATCACTTTAGTTGGAGCTCGTCTTTTGTAGATAAGTTTATTTATTTGTTTATTTATGTTATATTATTTTACATTTATTACATTTATTAACATTTATTTTCTTTCCTTTTTCAGGTACATTTAGCGACGAAACTGAATAAGGACATCATCACTTTTAGTTGCAGCTCGTCTTTTAGGTAAGTTTATTTGTTTTGATATTTGTGTTATTATGTTTTACATTTATTTACGTTTATTAATTATTTATTTTATTTTCTTTTTCAGGTACATGTAGTGGCGACACTGGATACGGACATCATCGCTGGATATTTCATCTTCTGTTGCAGCTCGTCAGTTAAGTGTGTTTGCTTGTTATATGTTTTACATTTTTTTACGTTTATTAATTATTTGTTTTATTTTCTTTTACAGTTACATGTAGTGGCGACATTGGATACAGACATCATCGCTGGATTTTTCATCTTCAGTTGCAGGTCGTCAGGTAAGTGTTTATTAATTATATGTTTAACATTTATTTCCATTTCTTTGCAGAAAACATGTAGCGGCGATCCTGGATACATTCTTCTTCGCTGTATTGGATCGTCTTTATTTAAGTAAGTTTTAATTTTTCTATATATTAGCATTTCTATAATCAAATATTAACTTGTATTTTCTTCTTTTCATTTTCATGTTTTTTAATTGGGCCGTCGTCAATCCGTCAAGTCCGGGGGGCCGTTAATACAGTCCCATGTCATCTACTGTGGAACTTATGGAGCTGGTGGTGCACCAGCTTGTAGCCATGTTCACATCTTCATCTTCGCTGTCCAGTTCCGCAAACTCAAATGCTCTGAAGTTCGCTGGACTGGGCAGCTGTTGTTGTTGATATTGGTTTAGTTGCTGTAGATTATAATCTTTATTGTTTATATTCGTTGTAATTGTGTTGATTGGCTGGATTCCCAATAAACGTTCCATCATAAGCATTAGCTGGTTCATTCTGGTCTCCATTATTTTTATTGTCTCTACGCTTTTCTCCAAAGCTTCAGTCAGTGTAGTTGTCTTCTGCTGCTCTTCACGTAGTTTCGTCTGAAGCTTTGTTAAATGTGCCTGTGCCGGATTGGCATTGGCATTAGTGGCTGCAACAACCTTTGTTGTTGTTGTTGTTTTAGTTGCTGCTTTTTTATTTGCGGCCTGCCTCGCTTCATTCTTCTTTTCATTTGCTGAGCTTTCCATTGGCTGCCTGGCTGTACTTGCTCGTTGCTGCTGTTGTTGCTGTTGCTGTTGCTGATGTTGTTGCTTATGTTGTTGTTGTTGCTGTTCGCGAATTTGCTGCTGCTTTTTAAACTCTGTTCCCAAAGGGAAAAAGAGTATATTGGTTTTGTGCAATGTCCGTCTTGTCCGTCTGTCCGTATGAACGCAAACCATTTCGACGCTATTGAAGCTAGAGAGTTGAAATTTGGAACATATACTCGTGTATACCCTCGAATTATAAAGTGTTAAGATTTTCCCGATACGCCCACTAGGGGCGTGGCAAATCGGAAAATGCATTTTCCGGTATGTCAGAAACCCCGTTAGTTGAAGTGCTAGAGAGTTGAAATTTGGAACGTATACTCGCGTTGACAACCCAAGATCAAAAAGGTATGGCGGATATATCTACGCCCATTGGGGGCGTGGCAAATCGGGTAAAACTGTATCTTCTGCAGTTTTAGAGCTAGAATGCCCAAATTTGGCATGTAAGTTACTGTTAAGATCCTATAAAGATTGATGAAAAACTTATTTATCCACATTCTTTGGGGGCGTGGCAAATCGGATCTGACTATATAGTGATTTATACATATTCTTCTACATCTCGAGCACTATTGATGCTAGAGACTTGAAATTTGGAAGACATACTCGCGTTGACAACCCACGATCAAAAAGATATGGCGGATATATCTACGCCCATAGGGGGCGTGGCAAACCGCAAAAGTTTATATCTCCTAAAGTTTTAGAGCTAGAAGCTTCAAATTGGCTAGTTGAGTTACTGGTGACCTCCTTTATCGATGACCCAAAAATAAAAGTTACGCCCCTTTAGGGCGTTGCACACCGAAAAATACCCTGTAATTTCCACATTTTTCGAACGTAAGCTTCCAAATTTGGCATTTATGTTACCTTCGACTACTTCCAAAGATTGGCCAAAAATAACGAGTCTACGCCAATTGGGGGCGTGGCAAATCGGATCTGAATATCTAGATTTTGCACAAAATTTCCTTTTATATCTCCTAAAGTTTTAGAGCTAGAAGCTTCAAAATTGGCTAATTGAGTTACTGGTGACCTCCTCTATCGACGACCCAAAAATAATTGTTACGCCCCTTTAGGGCGTGGCGCACCGAAAAATACCCTGTAATTTCCACATTTTTGGAAGGTAAGCTTCCAAATTTTGCTGTTACGTCAATTTAGACTCCTTCTAAGAATTGGCCAAAAATAACTTGTCTACGACCACTGGGGGCGTGGCAAATTGGAATTTTATTTTGCAGAGCTCTTGAGTTAAAATTGCAGCAGAATCACCATCACAAGAATAATCCGGTAGGTGGCGCTAAACTGCAATAAGCATGTATCGCCTACATAAATAAGCTTAATTTCTTGCTAAGTAGGCAGAAAAAATTGTAAGAGACAAATAAATATATGTATTTCAATTTAATATTTAAATAATTGACCATCTAATATTAATATAGTTTTCCATAGCCTAGGTCAGTTATTTCGTTATTTTCGTATGTTGGCAATGCTTCAGACGATCCCAAGTGGCACTGTTAAAAGACTCAATTGGTTATGTAAAGAAAATCAATCACACTTTCAAATTAACAGACAACTCTTAAGTTAACAGACTGCTTTGCATAAAAATTATAAAATGCATGGTGCAGTTATATTTTTTTGTCTAAAAATCATCATATTCATACAAACGATTGAAGCGAGCCATAATTTATAAAAATTTTACTCATTTACATATATATATTTTTAGAATTTTAATAAATATATAGTTATTTTGAGTCAGAAGCTAATTCGAGCGGCGACTTTAACAAATTAAGATAAACTGTAAAATGTAATATGCCAGAAGCCCCTATGGGAACAGAGTATCACGCAGTCGGTTGCGCCCGACTGCAACGTTCTTACTTGT
>JAWNPC010000015.1:0-29761 GCA_035045365.1 Drosophila leonis | reverse complement strand
CATTTCACAGGGAAACTGATCTTTTGACATTGGCTTATTGAGCCAATTGCTGTTTCTTTGAGGCCGCATGCTGCCTTATTGCAATAGCAGCAATACGCTTTCGTTGCGTCTGCTGGCAACAGCCACTCATTAAATTCACTATCTTGTAGCCAAGCATCGCGGAATGATTGCTTATAAATTGTTGGCATTTTCAAGCTTTATTTCACAATTTGAATTGCAGTTTCCATTTAATACTTTTCCCTCTTCCCGTCAGCAAATCAGCCGAATACTCATTAAGATTTAACTGATACGCGCGAACTGATAAATACATACGTACATATGCATGTACGTGAAATGCTACAACTTTTGAAACTGTTTATAACACAGTGGTAATTCATTAAATATTCAGGATAGGGAACTTTAGTGTAAATACAATACAATAAATATTTTGTGCTTTTTTATTTGTTTGGCTTGCGTGTCGCTCGTGAACCGCTCGGACCATCAACCATCGTCTCCAGCTCCGGCGGCACAACGGGCACCTCGCGCAGCTTCGGTGCCTGCAACTTGCTCGTCGTGCACAACGGTTTCACTGCCGCCTCTCGAGGCTTATCTAGCAAGCGACAGTTCTGGGAGTCGAAGACTCGATCCAGTGTACGCAGTACACTCGGCAGTTCCGTCTCGCCTAGCAGCAGCTCCGCATGCGTTCGATTCTGACGCTCACGGCTCATTGCCTTGATGGCCACCGCTTTATTTCGCTCCAGCTCGTCCTGACTCAAAGGCGGTTTTGCTATGGTATGCATCTCATTATCAAAACCATGAAAATCAGACTCATTATCTGCCTCGAGCAATTGATAGAATTCACGCAGAGACTGGGCAGCACTGTCTGGTTCGTTCTTCGTAACTTCTGCGTCGTTGACCTTTTTAGTATTCATATTTGATTTTTTTTTTAAATTTAACTAAGTGCTTTCTTCAATTAATAGAATAGAATGACAGCTCAAGTTTGAGGTGCCAAATCAACGCAAGAGTCGATTGCTGTATACAAGCACAAGCAATTGGTAATGCCAACTTGTTCAAATAATTTCTATCGACTATCGTCTAAGAAACCTCGTTCCTATTTCGATTATTTGCGCCATTTATGTAATAAATTTTTATTTACAAGTTATTTTTAATATTTGTATGACGTTGACATTAGCCAATGTACAGCGCCACTCACTGCATTACAGCAGCAAACACTCTTAATGAAAATCAAAGGCTCAATTATTGTAGTTCGCCATGATGATGGCTATAGAGTCTTAAAAGAGCGTCTACAAGAAATTAATGAGCAACTTCGCACTGGTGCGAAGCAGCGCAACCGGGCTGCATAATTGCGATTGCCCCAATTTGGCATAGTTTTAATACCTATTAATTCAAGTCGATGTGGGAAACCGCTGCCTAACATCTGATAGGCTATAACTAACAATGTGGTTGAAGATTTTTATACCCTGAACCCATTGAAAATGGGAATTTAGGGTATAATGGTTTTGTTAAAGTGTCAAATGAATGTAATAGGCAGAAGTAGGCGTGGCAGACTCCGTAAAGTATATATATTCTTGATCAGGGTGACGAACTGAGTCGATTTACCCTGTCCGTCTGTCTGTCTGTCTGTCCGGCTGTCCGTCTGTCCGTATGTATGAACGCGTCGATCTCAGAAAATATAAGAGCTAGAGACTTGAAATTGTTTTCCCTGTATAGCGCGCTCATATCAAGTTTGCCTTAAAAAATCCATAATTATTCCAGTTTAATTGTTATCGATTAAAAACCTTATGCAAATCAGGTTTTTAAATTCTATCTCGTACATCTTTGAAACTAGAGTCTCCAAATTTTGTATTTAGAGTCATTTATGATTTATAAAATTTTGATTTTTGTTATATTTTGAATACCAGCTATTATCTAATTTTTTAAGCTTAAATTTTTAATAATAATAAATAATAAATACATAATTGAGTATATTTTAAAACGCAGATCGGACGGGGTTCAGGGTATCTCCTAGTCGGGCCCCCACTAAGTTTTGATTTTCTCATTTGAAGTCCTTCATGTCATACGGAATCAAAAGCCGCTTTAATGTTTAAAATACCATACCCGTAGATTTGGATCTACTGAAATTGGATTTAACGATTTTTTTAATTCTATACAGAGGGTGAAGGTATTGTGTTCACGACGGAAACCAACTTTCTCTAGTATTTTGCTTACTGAAGAGAGCAGACTAATGAGTCTGTACGAGGTACCCCATCTAAGAAAAATAGCCTAGACTAAGGCATCCATTTATTATTAATGTCAAGTATTCCAGCCCTTTCTGATTGAGTTCTTGGAGGCACAAATTTTCAATATTATCAAGGCCTGGAGTTTTCTTGGATTTGAGATCTTTTAGGACCGAGAAATCTCCTGAAGGTAGATATTGTGGAAGGATCGTTTATATTGCTTGAATGGGAATGTTTCGAGACGAACATTGATGGTAGGTAATAACTCAGTTTTTTGTTCCTCATTTTCGAAAATTTCTTTTTTGTGTCTTAGAATTGGTATGCTGACATTTTTCTTCTTTATAACTTTTGTTAGTTTCCAAAAGGGGGAAGCAGTTTTATCATGCGAGGATAAGAGATTGTTCCAATTTTGATTTATGACTGGGCCGTCTAACTACAATATTACCATATCAGCTCTATTTCTGTATGAGATATTATATTATGGGGCAGAGCTTTTTATGTAAAATGGATTTCTTTTCTTGGAATGCTGTGCTATTTTGCTGTAAGGATAGCTGAGTTGCAATCGTTTATTAGTTTGCCTATGCCATCTTGTGTTTGAGCGGAATTTAGGGCACAGTCTGGTAGTAATCGTAGTAATCCCAATTTGCGATTTTTATGTCATAAAAGTATTTTTTAAGGGTGAACAAGTTTCAATTTTGGTGTTGTTTATGCATTTGTGTATTTTTTTTTGTGGTTGAGGTAGGTAAAATTTATTTATGCACCATCAGTCTGACCGATGCATCGACTGCATTACTGCATTACTCTGTGTTCCTGCGTCCCAAAGGTCCCATTTTTCCGCCGCAAAACCTTTTCGGTTGTTGCTGTTGCTCATTTGCTCTAATACTTCTCTACTTTGATTTATTTATTTTTTGATAAGACAGGTACTTAAATTTCTAAAAAAAAAACTTTAAACCTTTGTAAGACAAAATATTTGAGAGTGATTACTGAAGTGGGCTTAAATGAAGGTGAGTTGAAGGTATTAGTTGGGTCAAAGATAAGAGAGTGTGCTAGAGGATTTGGGTGATATGCATGTTTAGTGCTTTGCTTAGTAGCAGTGCTCTGAATGGTATAAATAATGTATTTGAGTTTTAAGTCTGTCGTTATGTCATCATTCTTAGCTGTTCAGTTGATTGATGATCCCCAAATGGAGCACCCGCATCTTCATATAGGCTGAATCACGATCTTGAAAAGAATGACTTTGTAATTTAACGAAAGTTTTGATTTGTAATTGAGTAACCAGTCAAGTTTTTTGTGTCACGTGTATAGTATCTATTATGTTGTGAACGTGCTTTCGCAAGGTGAGTTTAGGGTCTAGTGTGAGTTCTAAGTAATTCTTTATTAGCTGAGTCTATAGAGTAACTACTATAAGAATTTTCTATTTAAATATTATTAGTTTTCGAATGCAAACAAATCTAAAATATTCCCTTTACCACCTTATAAGCAGAGCATATACAGCAGCTTTTTTCAGCCAATTGTTTCAGTACTTCTTTTATGATATGACGTAATAATTCAAAATTATTGTCGACTTCAAATTACGTTTAAAATATGACGTGATACAAATTTGAAAATAATTAATAAAAATCACACAAGGTAAACACGTATTAAAAGCAAAAAATTGTGTTCTTTTCTTATGCTTTATTTAATTTATTTAACTCAACTATAAACACTTCAACACTTCAAATCAGGATACCAAATAATTGCTTTAAAATAAATCGAATTTTGAGGTAGAAGAGGAAAACCCCAGGCGTTCGGACGTTTGACTTTATTTTCCTTACTTCTTACTTATTACTTACTTATTTACATGGTAAAGTTTCGAAACTTGTTTTAGTTGAAAGCAATCCATACTTAGATACAGTCAGTCGCATTAATTATTTATAATGTCCATTAAGCTTCTTTATTTTATAATATTGCTTGAATGATTTCATTTATTTTACTGTTTGGTTTTGGTTATAACTTTTTACATCCTGTGCAAGTTTTGGTAAAGTCAACAACCAATTGGACAACCTTCTGGGGCTGATCCACGTGAACTTTGTGATCTGCATTCAAATACTCGACATGTAATTTGGGAAAGAATTTCTTCATTATCTTAACATTCGTTGGCGTTACGAATTTTGTCTTTCGTCCCGCAATTAGCAGGGTTTCACCCTGGTATGGCGGCAGTCCCTTTAGCGAATGCTGGTAGTTGACCATTAGCTCATTCCAGCCATCCAATATCGCCTTGGCATTTACAGTCCAGCCGAAACTGCCATTATCGGCTTTCCGCAAGCTTTTAACAATCAACATCAGGTCAGTTTCGCTTTTAATGAGCTTCCTGATCTCAGGAAGTATGAATTTGCGACCCTCTTCCAGGGATAGATTTGTGGGTATTTTAGGCAACACATCTACCATCATCTTAAACAGCCTGGCTGCATTGACAACTTTCGGGGGCAGTGGTCCTGGAGTAATGTCCACAACGACTATACGTTCCACGAGGTCCGGTCTGGTCAGCGCCAGTGTCATCAGCGCCCGCCCGCCCATGCCATGACCCAAGGCAACAATGCGCTTCAACTGTCTCTCCTCGATTAAGGCTTCCACATCCGCCGCCATGTGGGCGGGCGTATGGCTCTCACTATGCGGACTATCGCCATGATTACGAGCATCCACGACTATGAGCCAGCGTGAGCCCTGCTTCATCATATGCCGAGCCGGGCGCCGCCAATTGGATCGCGACAAATTCAATCCATGCAAAACCAATATAGGCGGCGAATTTACTTGACTGTGCGGCATCTGATATGTCGTTGAATTCAATTTGACTGGATTACAGATGTATTTGGTGTGCACCATTAACATATGAAGACGTAACATACCAACGGATAATTTTAAACTGTGACTGACTGAAGCAATATAAAAAGAAGATATGATTGAACGGTACCTAATCTCACCCTGTTTGAGCACATAACTACCCCGTGCTATGAAAAGTAAACATAAGTTTATAAAAATGTTCGATTGCTTCTCAAAATTCTAATTTAATTTGACTTAATTTGAGAGGCAATTGATTAATTTAGTTTGTTAGTCCTTTCGCCTGTTTCTGAACAACAGGTTTTAAGTTCCTCGTATAAAAAATAAAAATATAGACATATTGTACATATATACATCTTTTTTATACGAGTATTTATACAAAGGTATAATATAGATTTATATATGTAGGAAAAATATTCCATTTGTCAGTTTGAGCTCAACAACTTTGTATACCCTGAAACCTTTGAAAATGGGAAATCAGGGTAAAATGGTTTTGCTGAAATGTCAAATGTATGTAATAGGCAGAAGGAGGCGTGGCAAACCCCATAAAGTATATATATTCTTGATTAGGAAGACGAGCTGAGTTTATTTCGTCCGTCTGTCTGTCCGTCTGTCCATATGTATGAACGCGTCGATCTCAGAACATATAAGAGCTAGAGACTAGAAATTGCTTTCCTTCTATAGCGCGCGCATATCAACTTTGGTTTAAAAAATCGATAATTATTTCAGTTTAATTGTTATCGATTAAAAACCTTATGGAAATCAAGTTATTTAATTATATTTCGTACATCTTTGGAGCTAGAGTACCTCAAGTAGGTCAATGTGAAGCTGATGTGTTGCGACTTATCAGTGTTTATAGTTATGCACCATTTTTCCAGCCATGGTCCTATTAGCTTTAGTTGCTCCTGTAGGATTGATGAGGCTGTTGCAGCGTCATTTGCATGTGCCAGGAATGCAGTGTCATCTGCGTATGTAGCAACCAATAGCTTCTGATGTTGGTACATTGGTAGGTCTGCCGTGTATAGGGTGTATAAAATAGGTCCAAGGAAGCTACCTTGCGGGGCTCCAGCATTCACTGGGAGGATCTTTGATTCATCGCTTTCGTCTCTGACGTAGATATTTCTTTCAAGTAGATAGCTTTTAAGTAACAAGTAGTAGGCGCTGGAAATTGCCTTTTTAGTTTATAAAGTAATCCGGTGTGCCAGACTCGGTCAAACGCCTGCTTGACGTCGAGGAAGACAGCTGAGTAGTACTCCATTCTTTCAAGTGACAGTGAGATTGCCTCCACTAGTCGATGACATTGCCCAGGGGTGCCGTGCTTAGTCCTGAAACCGAATTGGTCGCTAACAGTTCGCAGTGCCTTAATTGGGGCCGCTCCTATGCTATCGTAGCCGGGTGCTTTGGTTTGTTTAAACATGGTCCTCTGCAGTAACCTCTGGTATGGGTAAGTCCATTTGGCAGGGTGAGTCTATAAACTCGGCAATGCTGTCGCGGTAATCCTGAGGACAAGTCATCACCAAGGTGAATGTGTCGCGTGTCCAGTAAATGCCTTGGCTTTCTCTTCGTCTGATCTGTGCCAGGTGTTATTAGGGCCTTGTAGTCGGGATATTCTCTTTTTTTGTCTTTTGAGGTAGCGTGTGGCTCTCCACAAGTTTTTAGGGGCATTGTTTGGCTCAAGATCCTGGATGTATTCTTCCATTGCCAGATTACGAAGGGATGTGAGTAGCTCTTTAAGTTCCTTTGTAGCTTTATTAAGTGCTCTTTTGTCCAGACGGCTTCTCGTGCGATGGTCACTCTCTGGTGACCTCCTTTATCGATGACTGAAAAGTAATTGTTACGTTCCTTTGGGTCGTGGCGTACCGAAAAATACCTTGTAATCTCCACATTTTGGGAGCGTACGCTTCTGCAGTTACGTTACCTTCTAAGGAATGGCCACAAATTACATGTCTACACCCTGTAGGGTCTTGGCAAATCAGATCTGAACATATAGCGATTTGCACAAAATATGTTATATTTATATATATATATGATTTATATTTATATATATACAATTGGAGGCGTGGCAAATCAGAAAATGGAGTTCGTAGCGTTGGGGTCGTGAATGAGTACTCTGCAGTCGGTAACGTCCCGACTGCAGCGTTCTTACTTGTTTCAACTTCACAGTGTTGGATATTTTTCAGCTAACAAATACACAACCTTACACACCTATGATTGTGTCCGATTTAATCTATAAATTAATTTTTTAATTTTATACTAGTCAACCATTAAGTATTGCGTAGCAAAACTAACCAAGGATAAAAGGTCTTAATGTCAACGATAAATGGTTGTGATAGTCGGTAAGGCAGGAATATTTTTTATTTAAGACATAGCGCCATCTATGTTTCATTCCAAAGTACAGCGAATTCATAAACAAAGCAAGGATTGAACCATAGATTATAAAAGTCAAAGTTGTGCAAAAATTTATATAGTGGACAAAATAAATCAGTAATCATTAAATTAATTATTATTAATTTGTTGGTTTATATTAGCGTCATGCGTCAATACCTGAAAATTTGTGAAATTTCTCTTATCGAAAAGATCTAGTTATATGTATAGATATTATCGCTTAAATCCTTTTATAAGGTATCATCTTTTCCATATATAATAAATAGTTAGATCATATTACTTCCCAACCCCTATTCACTGACAGCCAATCAGAACGTCTCAAACTGTTGCCCATTCAAAATGGCTGCTTTAACTACGCTTCGCAGATGCTGCATGCTATAAGGGTTGGAAGAAATCCAATAAGTCCAACTAAGGAGAGGTGAATACACAGCAGGCAGCACAATCAGAATTTATTCCAATTCGGGCTTCCAAGCAGAACAGCAGAGGCGCAAGGTGACTGTCTACACAGAATAGGACACTATACTCTATATACACTCTACACATACATGCAGCATCCAAGCGACCAGCCCACATATATGCCAGAGGTGCCTTTTCAGCCATTGTGGGGCCAGGAGGCACCACCTCCGCCGCCAATAGTTCCCTATCAAGACCTCATTGCAGGTTTTCCTTGTTCCGATTTGTGTAAGTTGATTAGGTCCTTAATCCGTAACCTTAATATGCATTTATTTATTTGTATTTTACAATTTCTTCATACACAGCACTCTGGCAAAGATCTCAGGTGACCCCGCTCGTCAATCAGCGTCCGAACACCAATGGCCGCACCCACGGCTCCTCCTCCAGTAGTTCAAAGAAAACGCGACGCCGTGTTGCTTCCATGGCGCAGAGACGGGCTGCGAATATACGCGAACGCCGTCGGATGTTCAACCTAAACGAAGCCTTTGACAAGTTGCGACGGAAGGTGCCTACCTTTGCCTATGAGAAACGACTTTCACGCATTGAGACTCTACGCCTGGCCATCACCTACATTGGCTTCATGGCAGAGTTGTTGAGCGGGACGCCCTCCAACAGCCACAAGACCCGCTCGGACATGTACGGCGGCATGAATGGACATCATCATTCAGGAGCTGTGCCACCAGGTCCTCCAATGCATCCTCATCATTTACATCCGGCAGCCTATCAGCGTGACTTTGCCTCGCCTTACAGTCACAGTTTGACATAGGATGTAATCTAAAGAGGAGTATTACAATATTGTACCGAGTTCTTTGTTGCCATCCCATGTGTATAGACCTAAGACAAAATATATAAATGTGATAGATGTGTACATTGTGGATTGTGTTTGTGATTAAGTCCCTCATCTAAAGTGATATAAGTTTTGAAACTACAGAAAACAGACTAATTTTCAAAGATTTCAACATTAGCTGCAGACTGCAGCTAACTGCGCAGCGTTTGCAAATTAAATCAACTTTTCGATAATCTTTCGATGTCTGTGATTTTTGTGGGGATAGCATTCGATCTATACGATCTGCTACAGCTGCTGTTAACAGCACCTGCAGCAAATACTTAACAACTTGATGGATTTTAAAGTTTTTATGAAGATGAGCTAACGACAAGTTTGATATCGTTAAAGTTTAAGGACAAGTTTCCTACATTAACAGACATTAAATAGGATTTATTTAACTATGGACACTGGGGTAAACTATGAAAGTATTCAATTAAAAGTAATCAACAAAATATTAGCTTAGGAGATTGTCACTGAAACTCTGACCATTGTACTGATTTGGATTGTGAAGACATTGATGAGTTGTTTAAGTTGACAAAATCGCGGTTACTTTGAGGTTGAATAGCAAATTAAAATGATTACCAACTTGTACAGATTACATACAAAAAATGAGAAAGAGCAACCACCTGATAATCTTCCTAAGAATCACATTTCCAACTGCAACCTAAAACATGGTTTTGAAGCCTGATTTGCGTGTGAATTGTTGCAGCTGATGTGGCACATGTTGATGCCACATAGAAGTCACATTAGATGGAAGACAGAGAAACCCAACAACGATTAGGCAACAACAAAAAATTGGACAACATAAACAAAGCGTAAAATTATTATTAATAAATTAATGTGTGAGGGCTGCAATACAATGACAATTGTTGTAACAGCCCTCGTGTGGCAAAAACAAGTGTAACACTTCAGGGCGCGATTGCACACAGTCGTAATACCCTGTAAAAATAATACTCAGTTGGCAGATAGTTTTCCATGTTGTCATATAACATATATCATGTTAAGTAGTACAGAGACATCTATAAACAAAAACCAAAGAGAAAAATACAATCTACAATAAAAAAAAAAAAAAAAACAAAAACAAAAAAAACACACACACCAAACAAACCCACAAACAACTGCTACCAAACCACACACGCCATAAAAATTAAGTAAAATCAAACACACAAAAAAAAAAATAAATATCAAAAACAACCAATTAAAAAGTTTTTTAATTTAGGCAAAAAAAAAAAAAAAAAATTAACACACACACACACACAAAAACAATAAAAAAAAAAAAAAAAAAATTATAAAAAAGAAAAAAAAAAAAACCCAATTAAAAAGTAAAATGTTCTTCTGTTTTAATAGTTATTATTATTAATGCTTATTTTAATATGATGGCTATAACTAAATTTTGTGTCATTTTTTTTAAATTTCAGCTTTATTCAAGGAAATATACAGATTGTATTTTATACAAATATTTAAAAAACAGTAATTCACAAATGCTAAGTTTTTTATGCCTATGTTTACAGAGTATTTTCTAGTCTAATATAGTTTTATTTTTCAGATTTATTTTGCAGCCTAAATACCATGGAATTTTTGCGTTCAACGCCCATTTCCAACAGATTAGCGTCCCCTTTTTTGTGTTTTTCTGTATTGCCATTGAGCAAATTAATTTTGAGCGCATAAATAAAGAGGGGTAAACAATCTGGTAGAGCTAACTGGAACTGCCTGAGGGTTGTTTGAATGTATCTGTATCACACACGTTGCGACCCTAGTTTGATCTTGTTTTTGGTAGCATCGGTAGCTTGCAATATGTTTTGATGAATTCGTGACACTTCATGCCGCATTAGCATGGTCAACTGCCACCCCACTCTCTACCCCTGTCCGGAGTGTTGAGGGCTGACTTTGACTTTATGAAGTGTGCTCACGTGTCTGTGATTAGCGACTTATGTCAGAGTCATATCTCTGTGTAGTATTTAGAGTAAGTTCTTCAAATCCCAGCACCTGCTGTGTGTGAAAAGCTCTAGAAATACAAATTCGACTTTAAATTCCAATCTCTTGTCATATAATTTTCTCCATATGAGATTCTTGCCACGCGTCGCTCAATAAATATTACCCATACAAAATCATCGTGGAAAATTAACAAGTCTATGAACAATTTCTAACTGAGATTTGCGTAATCCACGAAAATCCTACCCTCGGGTCTATTTTACGCATGTCAAATCGATGTGACAAATTAATTGAATTTTGTTACCATTTTCAACGAATAAGCGAAAAAATTTCGACACTTTCTGAGCACATTAGAGCAAAATTCAATATATATTTGACGGCATGATAGATGAACCCAACAGATGCTTAGAAATTATGCGCTAAAAATTAATATCTTGCGTAATAGAATAAAAACGATTTGACTTTGGATTTATTGAGTTAGATGCAATTGTAAAGTACGCTTCATAAATTGAAGATCTACTTGGATCATAATCAATAATGTGGTTAAAAAAAGCTGTGTTAGTATCTGTATCAATTGTAATTAAAAGTTATATTCACTATTTTATTTCTTCATTAGGAACAGCTTTAACTGCAAAAGCTTCGGTAATCAAATTATTCTACCAAACTTAAGCCGAAAATGTAAGTTAAAAATTAAAAATAAGTTTATTTTAGGCTTTGGCACCTCTATTCGCTTCATACAATAAATTTATGCATGGGTTAAAATGTGTTTAAACAGATTAAATATTTCATTAGGTATTTACAAGTTTTTAAATTTATTTACTTAAAAATAAATTATTTATTTAAACATTCATTATGTCATTTCAAATAAGAAAATGTATTTATTAAAATATTAGATATATGTATATAAAATTAATTCCGAACATACAACCTTATCTAGGGTAGGGTATCACGAATTCCTCTCCGAATTCCAAAGCTTGACATATTTGTCATGCTGGCGCAATTTCAAAGAGCTTTAAGCTTATCAACTTGAAAGCACTTCTTTGCTTGTAGACATACGGCCCGGCGAACGCAATGTAAATATGTAGTATCAATTGAAAGCAGTTCAGTATAAACAACACTCTGTCATAGGAAACATCATGGTAAAGGCAAATGAACAACAGTCGCTAGACTTTCCAAGTTGGTTGGATGAGGCTATGTTTATAGAATTCCTACAACGCGACTTTGAAGACTACAAAGCCATTCAAGACTTTGAGGTGGAGCAGACAAGTGGCAAGGGCGAGAACTTTACAAGTTTGGTGGTGCGCGTAAAGATTACCGTGGAACTGAATGGTTATAAGAAACTTTAAATAAATATGTTAAAAACTTCAAATAACTGTATATATTGTAAATGTTACAGATGGGAGCCAAACAGCTACTTCGTATATAATCAAATTATTGCCCACAACTTCAAGCACACGAGATATGATTGCCAGCTGGAAGATCTTTGATAAGGAAAAGCTAACCTATAGTAGCTATATACCCGAGTTCGAGCAAATGTTTATGAAAAAGAACAAACCGCTGTCATTTGGTCCCAAATTCTACCAGCCAACAACTCCAGCGAGCGCCGAGTTGATCATCTTGGAAGATTTGGGAAATCGTAGTTTTAAGAATGTGAATCGCCAGCAGGGTTTCAATATGGAGCATACTAAAGCGGCTCTTGATAAATTGGCCCAGTTTCATGCAGCATCTGCTGTTCGCTTTGAGTTGAAAGGCGCCTATCCGGAAATGTACGAACGAAATCTCTGCAGTGAAGAGGATAAGTTCCAAGAATTCCGTGATACGCAAGCCAAGTCCCTGATCAAGGCACTATCACTCTATGAAGCTACATATTTGGAGAGCGAATTGGTAAGTTAGCTTTATTAAAAAACTCTGTATATAAAAAGTTAGCATCATCTAATTATATTATAGAAAACTTATACTTCCATCGCCCCAGATATGTTCCAGGCTCATGCGCCTAAGTTTGAGGACGAGTTCCGCTGTCTGAACCATGGTGACTTTTATTGCAATAACATCATGTTCCAATATGATGAACATGGAGCAATTACAGAAACATACTTTATTGATCTGCAAATGAGTCGCTATTGCTCCCCTGCGCAGGATTTAATCTACATTTTGCTCTCTTCGGTTTCTTTTGAGCTAAAGCTCTCGAAATTTGATTTCTTTGTATTTTACTATCACAGCAAACTAGTTGAGTACCTCAAACTTTTGGATTATACCCAGTCACTGCCGACATTGACGGGACTACATGTTGCAGTCATAAATCATGGCGATTGGGGTGAGGAAAAAAATTTATATTATATTATATTATATTGTATTATTCTACCCTGAACCCATTGAAAACGGGAATTCAGGGTATAATGGTTTTGCTGAAATGTCCAATGTATGTAACAGGCAGAAACAGGCGTGGCAGACCCCATAAAGTATATATATTCTTGATCAGCGACGAGCTGAGTTGATATAGCCATGTCCGTCTGTCCGTCCGTCCGTCCGTCCGTCAGTGTGAACGCAGCGATCTCGTAAACCACAAAAGCTAGAGATCTGGAATTTGAAATGTACATATACTCGTGTATACCCTACGCAGTACGAGTTTATCATTTTTTTTTTCGATAAGTCATCCCATTTCCTATAAAAGCTAGATAATTTTTTGGTAGGTCCCTGTATAGCACGCGCAGGTCAAGTTTGTTTCAAAATTTCAATATGTAACTATTCCCGTTTTAATGTTATCCATTAAAAACCTTATCGAAATTCAGTTTTGGAGCTAGAGTCTCCAAATTTTGCATTTATATTTTATACAATTTCAGTTTCTGTTATATTTTGGATACTGGTTAAAATTTTACCAAATTCTTTAAATTGAAGGTTAGTTGCAAATATAGCCAATATGTGAAAGAGTTTGCCATTTTAGTTAATTGACAAATATTCAATATAATATGTACATACATAGATCATATGCTGAAAATTTATTAAGCTATTAAACAAAACGTTTTGTCAATTGCAACAACATGTGACCAACAGCCAAGCAGCGTTAGGCCAGTGACGCATTTATCCTAAGCATGTGCACACATACATTGAGACATTCAAACGCGACCATTCTTGTCTGTTCTAAGAATCACAACATTTGAAACTGACACTGCTTGAATGTTGTTATAATTCTTAGCTGCCACTTTAGTTTCGGATTTGCTACTTATTGTTTAAGAAGTGAAGTGGCGGATAGTTGATAGTTGATAGAATTGGGGTGCGCCCACCGTGCAGACCCAGGTTCAAATCTCGCCGATGTCTATATTTTTTTAATGTTTTTTTACAAACAGGAAATAGTGGTGTCGGTAGAGGTAATGCGCTTCGATAAGTAGATGTTGGTTGGACACCAGGTGCGGTGATGACGGATTTTCTTCATTTGTTTTGTGTTTTTTCTATTATTAAATTATTATTCTTAAAAGAAAAATGACTTTTTTGACAAATATGCTATTTGATTGTGAAAGTGCAAGATTTGCAATTTAATTTAATTTTGTATAGGTTTGTGATAGATACAAGATACGGAATATACATATTTAAAAACGCAGATTGTACGGGGTTCAGGGGATCTCCTAGTTGGACACCCCCGACTAGAGTTTTCTTACTTGTTTAAACTGATCTTTTGTTACCACAACAATTTTAGTTTACCCCGTTATATCACTTCTGCTGCCACTCGTGCTCATCGACCCCAGCGAAAAGACTAACATGGACACAATAATGGATCAGGAGAGCGAAGGTGAACAACTGAGAATGACCATGTTTCGGCATCAACAGTGTTGTACAGCAATACAAGCAATTGCTGCCATGGGCACATAACCGCGGTCTATTTGTGTATACGACAAGAAACTAACTGAAAAGCAACAATGATACCTATTTCTGAGGCCATAAAGAAAATTAACTGATGTAACACAAATATATTAAACAAGTCAGGGGTCGATTCGGGACTGCCCGACTAGGAGAGGCCCTGAAGAGACCCCTGCGAGAAGCTGATATTCCAATAATTATATGCTTCTTTTATATATATGTACATACATAGCAAACATCACATACACACATTGGATGCATAAATACACACGTACACGCTTACTGCGGCTGCAGTATGGGCTTGACTATGGGAATCAATGTGATAAGGCGTGATAATGGCATTTAAATAGATTGGATGTTTCCATCTTTTGTGGAATACAAGCTACGCTTAAAAAACTAAGTCAAATTATGTATTTTTATCGACAACATGGAAGTGGGATGAGTTATCGAAAACAATGATAAACTCGAACTACGTATTGCATACAGGAGTTTATATTTAAAATTTTAAGTCACTTGTAGTATGTTAAAAACCACATACCCAGCATATTGTAGTGTATCCATATAAAATACAAATAAATAAATGTATAAAGCGACCACTCATAATTATATACATACATAAACATTCTGCGCTCTTGAAACTCGATCGGTCACGCTATGTATATGTACATCTTATGTTCATGCCCTCTGCATGAACACATATACATACATACATAACACTCTAGCTTTTGCGGCTTACGGGATCGCTGTGTTCATACGGACGGACAGCTCGTCGTCGTGATCAAGAATATATATATGTACTTTGGGGATTGCCACGCCTCCTTTCTGCCTGCTACACAATTTTCACAAAACCATTATAAGATTATATAATTGTAGTATTTCAATTGATAAATAGCTCATCTAGGGAAAAACATAAATAAACAAAACACAGTCATTGTGATTCAACAAAGAGTTTCCCTAAGAAATAAGTTTGATCTTATCAACTGTTGCTGCTATCTGGCAGCTCTCAAATACGCAGTTAGTTACTATCTACATTGAGTTTTACTAATCATATCTACCTGATAAGGTGGCACAAGACCTAACGATAAGAAAAACAAGTAAGAACGTTTGCAGTCGGGGACTACCTACTGCAGAATACTCATTCACGGTCCAATCGGTACCAGCTGCATTTTCCGATTTACCACGCCCCAATTGGTAAAATTAAAAAAAAAGGGTCAATAGTAATTTAGTCCTTCAATTTGGAGCTCCTAGCTCTAAAACTGTAGAAAATACCCGAGTTGCCAAGCGTCCTATGGGCATATATGGCATATCAGCCATATCTTTTCGATTTTGGCTTGTCAACCCGAGTATATATTCAAAACTTTAATGCTCTAGCACTTCAACTGAGTTTCTGACATACCGGAAAAAGCATTTTATGATTGACTACGCCCCGGATAGACGGACGGACAAAACCTATATACTCATTTCGAGTATAATTACGTATTCTTTTCGTGACAGTAATTGCCACACGCCAAGACAATTGCCGCACGTAACACTTCTATATCAGGAATAACTAAAATAGAACAAAATCACAATGATTTCCCATTTTCAATGGGTTCAGGGCATAAAAAACAACAATCTAGCCATTATATAATTGACTTAATATATACTACTATTTGTGCATATACAGTACAGTATATATATAAATATAATACTGTTTACTAAGTCCAACACAGTCCAACAGAATTTGCTTTAAATGATCAGACTAGCTGTTAGAGTTGTCTTTCAACTAGATACAGGAGGGTTTTATTTTGGGTATTGTTGCGACAAAATAGGATTTTTCATTTTAAAAAGCTATTCTGGTTTCAGATTTGGATGCAGCACGGCGAAACGCATTTGGGAAAGTATTTTTTATTCTAAATCATTCTAAATTTCACCAAATTTAGTTTCTGTATATTTATTTAAAGTCCATTAACGTCAAGTATATGTTTACTGATCTAAAAAAAATTATTGCTGATAATAGCTTGTAAATTAAAGTTGTATTTTCGCAATTCCCTATGAAGCAGCTTTATTGAAGAGCTTTTTCGATAATAATCTATCAGAAACGTATACGATTCCTTTCATCAGCTATTTCATCATTTGGCTACACAAATTTTATACATTTCGCATAATTGACACATTTTATAAGATAGAGATAAGATTAAGAGCACTTCAGTGTAACCTGTTAAAAATTGAGAGCTTTTGATGTCTCATTTTAGCAAGACCTATGACAATACTTTCGTATAAATTAATTTACTTTTTCAAAGATCATGCAGTTTATTAGCATTCTCATAGCCATGAGGTTGATTAAATTGCTCTCTACATCTAATACGCTGCCTGCGATGAATCATTATGAGAGACTACCTGAAGATACTTGGGGTAAGCCTGCCCTGTTATGCGTGACGGATAAAAGCAACAGACACAATGCTAAGCCGATGAACTACAAGGAATTGGAAAAGAAAAGAATAAAGATGGAAATACTTACTGTCTATAAATAAACTTGACAATTGTTCATTCTTAAGATCAAGAAAACAAGATTATTATAAAAGCGACTTGAATAATTTATCATTGTTTAACTGTCATTTAAGGAATCTGTAAATAGTAGTAGTAGGCTTCAAAATGAAAAATAAACAACAGAAATTTCAGTAAAAAAATGTATATTTATATAAGTTACGGAAACATGAGAAAAATGCTGGTCTTCAATATGAATAAAAGCCATGTTAATTAGATTAATATGGCTGTCAGTTGGAAAAGAAAAGAAGAAGATGGTAGTAAGTATTCATAGGATAGGCACACGATTGTACAAGATTGAATCAGCGGAAGAAAATATATAAATTATCCTTTATTACTTATTTTCACTATTTAATAAAAATTATTTACAATGAAACAAAAATAAAATCCGCTGAAATTTGTTTAAAAGTTGTGTACTCATTTGTTGTTGTCAAATGAGCGAACAGACCTAAAATGAAATTCTGATTACCAAGTCTGGTTTTCAGGCAAACAAGTTTAAATTCCGAATCATAATTCAAAGTTTTTATATACCAACTGCATTGATAATCCTAATTTGGCTCCCTTTGTCTGTTCTCTGACAGTTGTAAAAGTTTCTGAATTTAATTTAACGTAGAAACATCATGGGTCAGAGCAGTTCGAAGAAAACACAGAATATTAAAAGAAATCCAAGCAGTTATCTGAAATCCAACTCTATGGAAACTATACAAAATGCCAACGAAACCATCCTTCCTCAGTTAACGGCCGCAACACATATTGATAGGAATTTAGTACCAGCTTGGATACATAAGAAGCAGTTTTTAGAAATACTTAGTGCCAATGTGCCACAGTTCTCCAAAATCCAAAATTTTCATATAACGCCAGCCTCAAGTGCTGGTGAAAACTATTCTTCGTTAATATTGCGAGTAGCCATAGATGTTAAGCTAACAGGTTAGTCCCGACTACTTATGACATTTTTTATATCAATTATTATTCCTGTATATTTTGTTTTCAAGATAAATCCATAAAGTCCGTGGCTTTCATGATGAAAGTACCACACGAATCAGCCAAAATGCAACAGATGCTAAAGACGGTAAATTTCTTTACCGTTGAGAACGCTACCTATACGGAACTTATTGCCAAGTTTGAGGAGCTCTATAAGTCAATAGGTATGGACATCAAGTTTGCTCCCCGTACCTACAAATTCACGGAGAGTCTGAGAAAGGAGCCCAAGCTAATCAATACGGTGCTTATGTACGACCTGAGCCAGGATGGCTATAGGAATGTGAATCGCCTGGAATGCCTCAATGTGCAGCAAACCAGATTGGTCTTACGAAAGCTGGCCCAGTATCATGCAGCAAGTGCGCAATGCAGAGCCATCTATGGGCCATATCCGGAACTATTTACGCAGGCCATGTTTGTATCGAATAAGGACAGAGCTATATCCATATTAGAGGGTATAATGGGTCCGTTTAAGAAAATGTTTTTAGAAAATATTTACTTCTTTAAAAATGGCGAGAAATACTACGAAAAGTTTGTAAGTAGAGGAGAACTTCAATTTATTTTAAAATGTACTATATCATTTATTGCTTTAGTCAACACTTTTTACCAAAATGAGCAGCAAGTTCCTAAGTCTGAGCACATTTGATGACAATGAATTTAATGTTATCAATCATGGTGATTGTTGGATAAACAATCTACTCTTTAAATTCGATACCAATGGTGATCTGATTGACATGAAATTTGTGGACTTTCAATTACCAAAATATGGCCATCCGTCGACAGACTTACTCAACTTTCTCATGTCCTCGGTACACATAGATCACAAGCTGAAGCACTTTGATTATTTTATTAAATATTATCACGATCAGCTGATCGAGCATTTGAAATTACTGAGCTATAAGGATCGTTTGCCCACCTTAAGCGAACTCCATATGCAACTCTATAAATATGGTATATGGGCGATTACAGCCTCCGTGATGGTGTTACCCATTGTTCTACTAGATCAGAATGAAGAAACGATGGAATACAAGAACCAATTGTACACGAATGCGCGCTATAAAGCAAATATAGAACAAATAATGCCCTGGCTGGATAATCGTGGTCTACTGGATTTGTAGCAAAAATCGCATTCAATTCTGTAGATGAGCTTTAGAGAAGAGAATTTGTTTTTTAGAGAAAGATTGCATATTATAGAAGCCACAGATTCAACCCGTTTCAGTAATTCGAATTGTTTAAATAAAATATATTTATTTATTATTTATTAACAACCATTTTGTATTAATTCGACTTATGATAAATTAAGCAGATCTTAATCAAAACAATATTTATAAATAAATTTCATATTATATATTGACAATGATATAGGGAATTCTTACGGTATTAAAATTAATAGTAAAAATGCGTTAGCATAAAATTGAATTATATTAGTAAAGAGCTGAAAAATTTTATAAACAGAAACACTAAAAAAACAAATATACCGTTTAACTATGAATCGAATGGAAATTATTCAAAATATTGTTCGGTCATAGACCTTTCAGACACATCAAATATGAAACTATGTTGTACCACTAACCATACAACATATGGTTAGTGGTTGTACTGATCATTTACTCACACACACGCACATTATTCTTATACTTATATATATATATATATATATATATATATATTTTTGTGGTACAACATAGTTATATATATATATATATATATATATATATATATATATATACGTAAATATCAATCACTGATTGTATTTAGATTAGATAGTCGAACAAATTATGGGGGCAAATGCTTCTATTTAAACATTGTACATAGTCATTGTGATTTTACCAACAATCGATGAATCTAAATGATATACTTTCTAGATAAGTATGTACATCTTACTTGCTACAATAATGTAATGTAATGTAATGTGCTCTAGCCGAGAAGATATAGTTTTAGTTTTCTACAGGCTTGACCTCTCATAAAATATGCAATCACAAATATCAATTGGATTTTATTTCTTATTCACATTTCAACATGGCTTTGGGATAGAGTATGGATCTCTATTATGTAGTTACTCGCCATCAAAGATTTAATAGATTTGATAATCGCAAGCTATTCGTACGATGATAAAGCCAATTTTTATTTTTTATACGACACCACTTGACGAAATAATTGTATTATCAGCAGCTATTCCTAACAGTTGGGTATAAATATCAAGGTAAATTTTATAACAAATTCTCAGTTGAAAGTTATTTGTCTAACCGTGCAGACGTAGAAAAACCACTAAACATTTGTATTGAAGATCAGCAATGGGTCATAGCTTAAGCAAGTCGAAAAATAGATATGAAGTGGACACTGCCACAAACAAGCCATACACCAGTCCCGACCCTGTGAAAGACTCTAAAACAAATCTAAACCTTACACCGGTCGAGGCAAAGCCATGTGAACCTCCAGTGGTTGTCAATGCGATTCCCGTCCCCAAGTGGATTAGTGAATCGCAATTTGTGGAAATACTCACTCAATCTGTGCCCCAGTTTGCTAAAATTCGAAGCTTTAATGTAAGGCCCGCCATGGGAGCTGGCGAGAATTACTCGACCCTCATGCTAAGAGTGAAAATTGATGTAGAACTTAAAGGTGAGTAAAACGCAGAAATGTGAGATTAGCCATTCAGATTTATCAAATATCTGGATGAATGAAATTACTAAATGCTACAATGAAAGTAGCTACAATCGCGGGAGGTCCGCACAACCCAATACATTTTGAGATAAGATTACAAATACAAGCTTCCTATATAGGCCAAAATTGATAATTATACTCTTTCACGAAGTGAAATGATTATATTGATTTTGAGCAATGTCCGCCTGTTCGTATAAACGCAAACCATTTCACCGCTGTTGAAGATAGAGTACTTGAAATTTGGAACGTATACTCATGTATACCCTCGAATTATAAAGTGTCGAGATTTTCCCAAACCAAAAAATGCATTTTCCGGTATCTCAGAAACCCTGTAACTTAAAGTGCTATTGATTTGAAATTTCAATTGTAAAAACATAAAAGATATGGCGGAATGGCTTTCACAAAATACCCTGTAATTTTCACTGTTTTTAAGCGCAAACCCCAAAATTTTACAGCTACGTTGCTCGAAACTGATTCTAAGGATTGACCTAAAATTTTATGTCCACGCAAACTGGGGGCGTAGCAAATCGGGAAAAACAGTATCTTCTACAGTTTTATAAACTCAAAATTGTATAATTTTGTTACTGTTGACGTCCTCTATTGACTTGCCAAAAACTACATATACGTAGATACCAATCGGGAGCGTGAAATCTCGGAAAAATCTATATCTTGCAAAATTTTTGAGATAGTGCTTCAAAATGGGATAACTAAGTTACTGCAGAATGATTGCTGACTCCTTTACCAAAAAAGATTCAACTGTTTTTGGACTGTGAATGACTATTATGCAGTCGGTAGCGCCTGACTGCAAAGTTCGTACTTGTTATACCCCGAACCCATTAAAAATCGGATTTCAGGGTATGGTTTTGTTAAAATATACTTATATGTATGTTACAGACAGAAAGAGTCGTGGCAGACCCTATAAAGTATATATATTCTTGATCAGGATGACGAACTGAGTCGATCTAGCCATGTCTGTTAAATGTTAAATGTTAATGTATACTTGTATGTAGCATATACAGTATATTAAAACTGTACCTTCTTCAGTTTTAGAGCTAGAATGCCCAAATTTAAAGTTACTGTATATAGTGTATATAGTGATTTATATATATTCTAATATATCTTGAGCACTTATGATGCTAGAGACTTAAAATTTGGAATATTAGTTGGGTTGACAACCCAAGATCTATGGGGTATGGCGGGTATATCTATGCCCATAGGGGCGTGGCAAACCGCAAAAGTTCATATCTCCTAAATTTTCAGAGCTAGAAACTCAAAATTGAATAACTGAGTTACTGGTGACCTCTTCTATCGATGACCCAAAAAGAATTGTTACGCTCCTTTAGGGCGTGACATACCGAAAAATACTGTGTAATTTCCACATTTTTGGAGCGTAAGCTTCGATTTCGCAGTTACGTTACCTTAGACTCCTTCTAAGGATTGGCCAAAAATAACAATTCTACGCCTACTGGGGGCGTGGCAAATCGGGCAAACTATATCTTTGTAAAAATTTTGTATGTGAGTTACTTTTAAGATCCTATGAATATCGATGAAAATATAAAGTGTCTTGCACAAAATCTGTCATATGTTTAGCATATTTGATGCTCGTGTCAACCCGAGGACAATAAGATATGGCGGATATATCTACGCCCATAGGAGGCGTGGCTAATCAGGTATTTTCTTCAGTTTTAGTTCTAAAACTGCAAATTTAACGACTAAATTACTATTGACCTTCTCTATTGATTTTCCAAAATTATATATATATACTAATATGGGGGCGTGGCAAATCATGAAGTGGTGCTGGTAGTTATTCTCAGTCGGTAACGCCCGACTGCAACGTCTTTACTTGTTTGTATATATACATTATAAGCTACACATACATACACACGTACGCATAAGCTCGCGCTCTGCTAAGAGCAGTTTACGCAGCGACTGCGCTTGGGCTGCAGAATGGGCTTTATTATGTAAACTTATTTGTTGAATAATTTTTCTAGCAGACGAACTTTCGTAATAAAACTTTTAGAGCGTAATAATGACATTTATTTGTATGTATTTGCACAAGTCTCTAATATTTGAAATATGTTTTTTGCAAATTTTGGGGAAAGGGGGCCTGGCATCCAAAATCCAAAAATTATATGCACAGTAAATCTGAAATCTACAACGGTATTCAAGTTACGCTAAAAAAACGAAGTAAAATTATTTATTCTTATTGATAAGGAAATGGGAAAAAATGGAAAAAAATGATAAACTGCATATGGTATACACGAGTTTACATTAAAAATTTCAAATCTTTAGCTTTTGTGGCTTACGAAATCGCTGCGTTCACACGGACGGACGGACGGACAGACGGACATGGCTACATCGACTCAGCTCGTCGAACTGATCAAGAATATATTTTCTTTATGGGGTCCGTCACGCTTCCTTCTGTCTGTTACATACATTTTCCCTGATTTGCCATTTTCAATGGGTTCAGGGTATAAAAACGCCGCAAGATCCCTTAAATTATATACACATTATTGAGCTGTTGTTTTCGTTGTGTTGCACTGAAATTACTATATATATTAAACCATTATTTTTGTTAACATTTTTCAATTAGACAAAACCATCAAACACAATTCGTTTATGATGAAAGTGCCCCATGACTCTGCTCAAATGCAAGAAATGTTGCAAATGGCCAATTTCTTCGATGTTGAGAATGAGGTCTACATAGATGTGATACCGAAATTGGAGCAGCTTTACAAGTCAAAGGGTTTAGATATAACCCTTGCACCCCGTGCCTACAGATTCAATGAAGGCCTCAAGAAGGAGCCAAAGCTCAAAAATACCGTTCTGATGTACGATCTGGGCCAGGATGGCTATAAAAACCTCAATCGCCTGGAGGGCCTCAACGTAAAGCAAGCCCAGCTGGTTATCCGAAAGCTAGCCCAATATCACGCCGCAAGCGCTGCCTATAAAAGCGTGAATGGACCATACACAGATAGTATTATGTATGGCATGTTCGGTACAGATCCTCAGAAGGCTGTAGTTTTAATGGACTCTATGTTTGGAACCGCGAAGAAAATTTTCCTAGATAATCTAAAAAACTATGAAAACTGCGAACAATATCACGACAAGCTGGTATGTAGCACATAAATATATTAATTAAATAGATATATTTCTCAAACATATTAATTTTATATTTCAGAACATATATTTTTCCAAAATAACAAAAACTGTTATGTCTCTGGGCATGCCTAAGCCTGATGAATTTAATGTCATCAATCATGGTGATTGTTGGGTCAACAATTTTCTCTTCCAGTTTGATCAGTCAGGAAATTTACAGGATATGCTTTTTGTGGATTTCCAGAATCCCAGATATGGTCATCCCTCAACAGATCTTTTATACTTCATTATGACATCAGTGGACATAAGTTACAAACTAACTTACTTTGACTATTTCATAAAATACTATCACGATCAGCTGGTTGAGCATCTGAAGCTGCTTGACTATAAGGAACGTGTGCCCAAGTTGGTGGATCTGCAAATGGAAATGTATAAATATGGGTGCTGGTCAGTCATGGCCTGTTATATGGCGCTGCCTGTGGTGCTCCTCGACCCCACGGAGTCGGCTACATTTGAAAACTTCCTTGGCGACAGCGAAGCAGGAGCAGAGTTCAAGAAGCAAATGTACACGAACAAACGATACAAACAGTACATCGAACAGATTCTTCCCTGGCTAGATAATCGTGGCTTATTGGAGGTCTAGTAAGTGCCGCTATAAAAGCATAGTCCGAAGCTGACTATACAAGTCCTATATTCTTATTTCTTTAGCGAACCACCGCAAGCAATACAAACCGCAGCTGTGCCATCAATTGCCCCTACTGGAAAAGTCGAGGTAGACTCTTGTGTGCCCTCATGGGTTAACAAAGACTATTTTGAAGAGATTATCAAAGCAGAGCATCCCGACTTCAAGGAAGTTCTAGATTTCCGTGTTGAGAAAGCCACCAAAGCTGGGGATAACTACTCCTCCATAATGCTCTCTGTGGATATTGATTACCAAACAGTCAATGGTCAAACATTAAGTAGGTCTTTCATGCTGAAAATTCCGCCAGGCAAAAATGCAGAAATGCTTGACCTAATGCTCACCTTCAAGAAGGAAATTGCAATGTACACCGATGTCATTCCACAGCTAGAGCAGCTTTACGAGCGGTCTGGACAATCCGTTTTCTTTGGTCCCAAGAGTTATAAGCTGGCGAATGCGCCCGATTGTGATCACATTATCTTACAGAATCTACGTCCAGTGGGTTACAAAAATGCAAATCGCCTGCAGGGACTGAGTATAAAGGAAACGGAGCAGGTCTTGGCAAAATTGGCACTACTTCATGCCGCATCCGCACAGCTCTATGTGACCAATGGCCCCTATGCTGAATGCCTAGATAAATCGATCTACAATGAGACCACGCGTCCCGAATATGAAAATGATATCGTTAAATCTTTTATAGATGCAAATGTAAAAGCAATGCGAAGCCTTAAAGGTAGCGAGATATTTGGCGATAAGGTGGTGAGCTAAATACTAGAGTTTAAATATTAAAGATTTTCTCACTCAATTCAACTATTAATATTTATCTTTCAACAACAGGCCAAGATCATTGAAAATATGTTCGATTGGGATTGCAAGGCAGGAATCTATGATGAAACCCAATTCAATTGCCTCAACCATGGCGATTGTTGGACAAATAATGTGATGTTTACTTACAATGCACAGGGCGAGATTACGGATACGTTATTTGTGGACTTCCAGAGATCGTCCTTCAACACTCCCGCCATCGATTTGTATTATTTACTACTGTCCTCGCCAAGTTTTGATATTAAGCTTGAGAAATTCGATTACTTTATACGCTACTATCACACCGAACTGAAGCGCAATCTGGAGCTGTTAAAGTATCCCCGACGCATACCAACGCTCTCGGAGCTCCACACCATTCTGCTGAAGAATCCGTTGTGTGCTGTAACTACACCTGCGTTGGTGATGCCGGCGGTGCTGCTGGATCCCACTGACAATGCGAGCATTGTTACCATGATGAGTACCAATGAGGAGGGCCGGGAATTTAGGAATAAGCTCTTTTGCAACGACAGATATCGGAAACATGCCGAGGCGATATATACTTGGCTAAATAGCAAAGGACTGTTAGATTTTGAGTAAAACGTTGCTGGTCTACTTGTAAATATTTCTGCTACAACTCGCTTTAAATCGGATTTCGTTATTTAAAGCTTAAGGTTTTTAGATAATGAAATAAAATGTAAACTAGTTTTTTTTATTAAATAAACAAAAAATTGTTTGTAATAAGCCACCTTGAATCAGGCCGTCGACATAAAAATCGCGAGGCAATACCTCCATATGGTTCATCCATGGTGTGCTGATGCACAGCGCACACAGACAAGAGGAACGAAACTTTCGTTCCATATGCCACAGTGTCAAACTTAAATACTTCAAACTTAGGTTCGGCAGAATCCCCCATAATGTAGCCATAGTATTAAATTTAGCTGCAGGTCAAGGTACCGTCACACAACGAGACATATTGCTAAGATCCCCGGTGAGTGCAAGCGGATGCGCTCACTGATCATTGTCGGCTGAATGACAGGACCCGCCATTAGAAATTCCATCTATGAATATCTATTTGAAGTAGATGTTGACCCATCAAAAACGACATAAATCTCATAAGTTGTCTCCCTTCATAACGTACTGAAGTAGAAGATAATATTAGCAGAGTTGTTGAAATGATTCGGGTGGAGCACATGACGTGACCAATTCAAAATGCTTCTTCATGAAAGCTGAATACTGACTCTTTATATAGGGAAGACGATTCAGTTTATTGACAGGAATCGCCCCGCAGCTCACAATTTAGCGTGACAGGCAAGCGTCTGGAGTATAGACCCACGTACAGTTGGAGTACAGTCCAACTCTTCCTTGCTAGTCGTTATGACGGAAACTCTACAGCTCTCAGCCTCTCAGAGTAGCCGAACGAGACTGTTCAATCGGTTATTCACTTCAGACTCCAAAGACACCCTCGAAGTCACAAAGACAATGAAATGTGCAGAATATACAGCTTTTCCAGATTTGCAGAGCCGTGATGGAAAAATCTAAAAGATTCGAAGCTTATAAATAAATTAATTTAATTTAATTTATTACAGATCAACACTTATTTAATAAAATATCAACTATTTTTCCAGGTTGATTTTTTTTTTACAAAAAAGTAAAACAAATTAAATTAAATATAACATTCCACTTTTTTCATTAGATTTATTCTAACGATAACAAAAGTAATGTAAAAGCTAATAAACCTAATATTATCATAATCTTTACAAAAATGGGAATTAAAAACTATACACATGTTAGCTTAAATTAATCCCCTCTAAGAAAGTTCCTCAAGGCAATTGGTTCGGCAAAAAACTGACTTAAAAACTATTATATAAATAAAAATTAAACTGCGTAGTGTCGTGCATTGCAAAATTTGAAAGATGTGCATCTTAAGAATGCTAATAACTATTGATAGTGATGCAAAAATGTAATAGTCCGATTCCTCAATAGAGTCATCGATAGTTGCCAACCTGTCGAATAATAATAATAATTCTAGTTTCCTTTTAACCAAATCATGAATATTTTTAACATTTAGAATACTCATTCTATTTATATTCATAGTAATAATAGTCCAATTACAATAGTTCGATTAAGATAAAACTAGTTTGCTGAATAGATACTACATGTATATTATATGACGTATTCGACATGTATAGTATATGACGTATACGCAAAATGTCATTGTTATATACATAAGTATCTATGTATGTATGTCATTGTAGGCCCCAGCCAAATTACTTCAGTTAATTTCAACACTCGACTACTAGATTGAATAATATAATTATAATTTGTTATCTATTTACTTTTAACGTTTATAACGACTTGAATTGTTGTTCTTTGTTTGAACTTAAAAGGCAACAAAAGCTGATAAAAAAGTTCGACTATCAGTGGCTATCAGTAAAGCTTGGGTATAAATATAAACGTAAATTTAATGACAAATGCTCAGTTGAAAACTATTTGTCTAACCGAACAGACGTACAAAATCGCGCATCTAACATGGGCCTTAATAATAGCAAGTCAAAGCCAGTGTCTAGCTACGGCTCAGTGGATGAAACTAAACCAAAAATCACCAAAGCGACAATACCAGATGCACCTCCAGTGGTTGTCAATTCGACGCCCGTCCCCAATTGGATTAATGAATCGCAATTTACGGAAATACTCAGTCAGAATGTACCCCAGTTTTCAGAGATTCGCAGCTTTAATGTGAAAACCGCCATGGGAGCTGGCGAGAACTATGCGACCCTCATGCTAAGAGTCACAATTGAGGCAGAGCTAATAGGTGAGTGAAATGTGTTGTTTACTATGTATGTCCATATAAAAGAAGAGCAGTATGATTTGAGCTCAAAGAGCGCAAAGTTCAAGATATCTCCTAGTCGGGCACTTCCGCGCATTCTTGTCCTGTAGAAAGTATTATAGCTAGAGTCACAAAATTTTACAATTACGTTACTGCCCGCCTCTTCTTTAGACGGACTAAAATTATTTATATACACCTCTTGGGGCCGTGAAAAATGTTTCAACATCCTGCCAAATGAGTTGCAGAGAGCCTCACGCAGTGGCCGCAAGTTTTGATTTCTCTTTTCTCATTTGTAGTTTGTATTTTTATAGTACTCAATATTGAGCAGCGTTGTAAAATAAACTGATACAGACAGACTTTACAGTTGTACGTTGCCAGAAGTGGATCACGTTTTGCGATCATTATTTTAATATAGTGCAATTTGTAGCTAAAATCAATCCGGTATAATACTACCACTACTATACTATTACTACTACTGTGTAGTTCAAGGAATTCTCTGAGCTAATATAATAAAATTTGTAAGTCATTTTTCTTAAATCAACAATAAAGGTAGCACTCCGTTTATATTACAATATTTAACTATGATACCTATTTACCAAAGTTAACAAACAATTCTCCTTTCATTACACAAACAAAAATATTGTATATTTTCCATGTCTAAATACTTCTGTATGTACAGCTACTTCGTCGCAAACCAAACCTTGCATACTTTAATAAATAATCAGACACATGCAATAATATTCACATAAGCGAAGTATAACCAAATTGAGCATAACAGCTTACCCTATGCTTAAAAGCATGATAATCGATAATACAATAACCCATTAAATCCTTCCAACGTGATCCAATAAAATTCATCTACTCACTCACATAACCTAGCTATAAATAGTAAACTAAAAACATTTGTAAGTTTAATCATAATCTTATCGCTGGCAATTATACAACCGATTTTCGAATTCAATAAAGATTTTTTTTTTTTTTGAATTGGAAGTGTCGTAAAGAAACTTTTATATACATGTACCTATATAGCCATGTGTCAGGCACGTCACACCATAGCTTGGCGACTTAAACATAAACATTCTCAAGCGAAGCCTAAACAAATTGAGCATAACTGCTCTCCCTTTGCTAAAAAGCGTGAAAATGCTTTATCATTTCCATCAATCAAATCTTTCCACATCATCAAATACACAAACATATACACAATCTAGCTATAAAAAGCAATGTAAGAACAGATGTAAGAATGTAGTCTTAATCTTTAAGCCGTCAAACAACACCGCTTATTATTTTATAAGAAAGAATTTGCACTCCGAAGTGATCGAGTAAAAAAAAAATAATATTTTGTTTTATTCAAATGTGTCGTAAAGAAATTGTAATGGCGCAGCCCCGGTAGGATGAAAGTGAACTTGAATAATAAATTCTGTGCTAGTGAATTAAATCAGCACTAATTCATCAGCCAAATTATCTACGTGACGAGTCGCGCGATAATCAAAACAAATTTTCATAAAAAACAATAGATCCCTTGGATTATTGGAAAATTTGTGTAGTAAACTCAAATCACTAAGACCTACTTATATCTGGGCCTTGCAAATCCCTTGTGAGAAATAAGTGTGTGAACTTTCAAAAACCCAGAAAATTTTGCATTATTAGCTAAATCCAAAATCCTCACTATAAATAAAGTGCTAATGAAGTGCAAGTTATCACCCAGC
>JAWNPC010000148.1:0-45194 GCA_035045365.1 Drosophila leonis | reverse complement strand
TCCTCCCTGGCTTTTGTGAATAGTTATACCTACTGCAGGTACAACTGGAAACTGCCTACGATCAATGGAAACTTGCTCATTTTTCCTATGCTGGTTATTTCTAATCATTTTTTGTTTGAGGGTCCATGAAGATTCTGTACGATGCGTACACTTTGAGCGAGCAAGTACACCTACACTATCCTCAGGAAATTGCATCCATAAAACATTTGGAGCGTTGTATGCATCAAAATCAATTTGCATCAAAATTCCTGTTGCCCCATTAACTAAACCATTCTCTGTATCAACATTGACCGGAATCATAAATTTGGCATTGTTTTTAAAAGGGGGACTTACAAAGTGCCTGTGTTGCGGACGACCTAAAGCTACTTACGACTTCTAAAGTTCTGTCCCTATTTGCTGCACTTAAATGAGTAGCTTTAATAAAGTCTTCAGTAACGGAAGTAAATGGATTTCCCAATAAGCTATATTATTTAATCCAGAAGCAAAGGTTTGGTCCTCCCGTTGTCGCATTATTTCTGTGTGCTCAAAATACTTTTTTTTATTTGTCGACTTGCGCTGCAGAAGCCGTGCTTTGTTGAAGCCAACTTATAACTTTTCAGAAGCAACTTTTTTTGGACATTGAATGACAGCAACAATTGCACTTGTGGTTTTTGGAGCTTTGCGCTCTTTTCTTATCGATACTAGTTCTAACAACATTTAGTGGTTCGTAATAGCTCGAGGTCCTAACGCGACGAAGCATATATTGCACTGTAGGATCATGAGAGTTGGATTCGAACATCCAACGATCGCTTACTGGCGACAACTATCGTAAATCCTCAATACTATGACAGAAATATCACCAAATGGAGAAATATCTTTCGAAGATTTGTCTTTGACGGGAGTCTAATTGAGAAAACATTTTAGAACCTACCATAGATATTTCATCTATTATAATAAGTTAAAGGTTTATTAACCTTGAATGAAAACTATTAGCTAAGTCATTACTTAGTGCTCTTAAATCAGAACCAGATTGGTTAACTGGTAGAGAGAACATGGAATGTAGTCTAGAACCACTAATTGTTCGGGCACAGAGTAGAATTTTAGCTGAATCATTATTCCCAGGCCTACTATTAAAGATATGGGTTAATGCTTGAAAATTGTAGGTGCTTAGTCGGCTCTTTCCGACACCAGCACCACCACCACCAACGAATCAATAAAATATTGTCTTACTTTTCACATTATGCAATCCATGAGTAAAGTAAGTCTTCTGCTTTAAATTTAAAGATAAAGAAAGCTGGAAGCTTTATTACTCGGATATTGGTATTTTCTATTCCTGATTCTCATGCGTTCCATGATTGTTTAACGCATTCAATCAAGGATCTATTTCTGGCAACTCTAATATCTACTCTACTCTACTCTATATCTATCATTCTCATCCTCACTATCATCTAAGCTATTATACTTCCTACGGTTTGTCTCAACTAACTAATGATTTTGGGTACAAAACAATTTACAGTCTCTCCTAATTAGTTGTAAAACATCGTCTAATGAATCGGAGGTTGGTGCTTCAGGGTCATCCTGTTCTTCTAAGACTTGGCGAGCCTCACCATGTCGTTTGGTAAAACTAAAAAAACAGATTCATAAATCTTTTTAGCATCCTAACCCGATGCTCTGGCAATGAAGTATTAATATAATATACATATATACTTCTGCGTTACTGCTTTCGGACAAGTGCATACCTAAACAGCAGTAAACGGCTTTTTCGTAGATATATCAGTTCCCGAAATAAATTTGTGTCCCATGTGATGTAACTTTTGTTTTATAGTTGGATTGCATCTGCTAATCTCACTAACTGCTTTACGCATTAATTTCCTCTGAGACTTGTTAATATAATTAACGACGTAATATCACGTAATATCAATATAAACTGAATATTTAAGTTAGCTCGCTGCAGTTAGAGTAGATGCCTTTTATAAGCGTTAAGCTTAATTGCCACCCAAAGGGTGCTTTAAATATATCTTAGGCTTCTTGATGCTCGACTAAGTGCATTAATATAACACTCATAAATAAGGTTAAGTAGATCGTGGGACAAGCTATTGAAATTATTAAATCTAAGGTTTCACGATCAAACGAATTCTCCAATTTTTGGAAATTTCTATTATGCTCATTCTCATTTGAGCATTCTTTTCAAATAAGAACAAAATTTCGGTTTGTGGCAAGGGAGGGAATGGAATACCAAATCTACAAATTTGTTGTGACCTAACGTCTCGCCAACATGAGTTTTTTTTTTTTTTATTTTTATTTTCTCCATTTACAATCTGTCCTTGTGGACAATCAGTAAATTGTTTTTCATAACATTAGCGGGGGATTACATTAAGTGAACATTGACGGTGGCTTAGTATTAAATATTAATTATAATCCGCGATGTGCGGGAGATCTAGCGGGTGACGTCTTCTCAGCCTTCTGGTTGTGGCGCTGTTGTCAAGGAGGTTGATCGCTGTAGGGTTGGTGTGTCTGTCCAGACGTGGCCACTTCCTGCTGGACGAAAGGGACGCCAAGCACATCGTGTAGCTCTACGTTTGTGGTGTAGATATTGGCGTCAGAGATCAGCCTCAGGGCTCTGTTTTGGAAGCGTTGTATGATATCTCGATTGGTGGCGTTGGTGGTGCCCCAAATCGAGATACCATATGTCCATATGGGTTTGATGATGGCCTTGTAAGTGAGGAGCTTTACTTTTACTTTCAACTTCGATTTTTTGCCCAGTAGCCAAAGGTATTTTTTCAGCTTCACGTCCAGCTGCTTTATTTTGAAGTGTAGGTGGGGGTGTAGTATGTGAGCCTTCTGTTGAGTAGGAGGCCCAGGTATCTGGCTGTTACGCTAGCAGGGATAGTGGAGCCGTCTAGCTGGACCGGGGGGCAGTCCCCTCTTCTTAGTGTGAAGGTTGTGTAAGTGGATTTTTCGGCATTGACCATGATGTTCCATCTGATCAACCATGTGTTGACTTGGTCGAGCTGCCTTTGTAATATATTGGAGGCGGTTTGTGGTGAGGCGTCGTTGGCTAGAAAGGCCGTGTCATCAGCGTAGGTGGCGATCAATAGTCTGGCGTCCGGGACGATGGGCATATCAGCGGTGTAGAGCGTGTAAAGCACTGGGCCCAATACGCTTCCCTGGGGGACTCCGGCTCTGAGCTCTTTGATGTCGGATTTTTCATCACCGTATTTAACGTAGAAGCTTCTGCCGACAACAAAAGACCTGAGGAGCAAGTAGTAGGGTGCGGGGAGAGTTGCCTTGAGCTTAAAGAGCAGTCCTGTGTGCCAGACTCTGTCGAAGGCCTGTTTGACGTCCAGAAACACCGCTGCGCAGTAATTCTTTTCCTCGTATGCTTCCAGTATTTTCTCGACGATCCTGTGGCGCTGCTCTGGTGTTCCGTGACATTCCCTGAAGCCAAACTGGTGATAGGGGATCAAACCGGCCTCCTCCAGTATTGTGCGTACTCTACGCAAAAGTAGTCTCTCGACTACTTTGGACGGTACCGCCAATAAACTTATCGGGCGATATGAGGCGAGATTGGCTCCAGGTTTCCCAGGTTTTTGGACCTACATGAGTGGCCGCGATTGAGGATTTGATACTCCAAAGCCACATCCGGGCAATCAGTATCAATTGCGATAAACTGGTCAATGAACGACTTCACTCCAAGAATGTTTGACTTATCAGTCTAGTCAATCCTGAAGGCATCTTTCAGCCAAAACATGCCGTGAATATAAGGGGAGCCTCTTTGTTGAAACTCAACTCGCCAATTAAACTTTATAACGTAATTCTTACCAAAAACACAATTTTCTTTCTTCATTAGTTTTAAAACCTGCCCCTGCCTATAGCGAAAACCAAAATACCTAGCACAAGTGACAGGATCAGCTCTAATTAGACCTTATTCCCCTTATTCTCAAAACTTAAGCAGCCTGCTGCTTCTTCTGAAATGTCTATTTTATCTATATTCCTAGAAAGAAAGACTAATAGTTCCGTCCACCAAGTTTCCTCCGCCGAAAATGTAACAATAAATAAAGGTTCGGAAGACCAAACTGCCTAATCATAGCCATTACCTTCCTCTCTGCTAACCAGTGAGCTGGCGAAGTCCTTACACCTTTTAAAACTCTACATTAGTAATAGACAATCACAATTTGGAATATTTTTTGTTAATACATGTATTTGTATGTATACCTGGTTATCATTTATAGATTGATACATCTTTCTATAATTTAATTGTCAACTACAACTTTTTGAAGACCACTAGTAAGTCTCATGCACAAGAAATTCCAGGTTGTCCGGTAAGACTTTTATGCAAGACTTAGTAGCGGCTAGCTGAATTGAATGACATGACTTCCTCAACTCGGTGTAAGCACTCTTTTTTGAGCCAGTCATAACGTTAGCGTTGTCTGCTCCAATACCAATCAAAACAAGTAAGAACGTTGCAGTCGGGCGCAACCGACTGCGTGATACTCTGTTCCCATAGGGGCTTCTGACATATTACATTTTAAAGTTTATCTTAATTAGCTAAAGTCGCCGCTCGAATTAGTTTCCGATTCAACAATTTAATCGGTATCCAGGGAACACCACGAGGAGGCCATCGAAATTTCAATGGGGATCTAAGTTTATTTATAGAACCTTCGAGTCGACTTGAAATGAGTATATTAAGTCATTTCCATGTTCCCCACCTAAAATTACCATAGGTTGAACTAATTTACTACGTACTAATAATATATACAAAATTATATTAATAATTGTGTTTATAATATAAATAATGTAATTAATTAAAATTACATATGATTAAATGATTAAAAACTAATATAAAATACAATTTTTCAAAAAAATTTTAAGCTGCCTGCTCTAAAAATAATTTATAATCAAAGTTTAATGATATTCCACTGTGATGGCTATACATCGTTTCATAGGTGCGCGCGCTAGCCGTTCCACTTACTAAATTAGAAAATGCCCAGTCAATGTGGGTATCGGATTTGGTTGTTGATGAATTTAAATTTAATAGACATATAAAACTATTAGAAGATAGAAAATTATAAATTCTTTTACAACAACCAGACATAGCTCGCAAGCATAAGTTAAAATCTCCTAAAATTACTGACTGTCCACTTGTTAGTAAACTAAACTGCTGAAATAAATCTTTAAACTCTATTTCAAACTTACGCAAACTATATGACGGACTTCGATATACGATTAAAAATGTTATTGAATTGTATCTAAAGACGGCAAACTCAAAAACATGTGGCCCATCAAAATATCGACCCTTCGATGCATCACGTACATTTTGTAAGAATACATTTTTAATGTATACTATAATTCCTCGTTTTGGACGGCTTGTGCAACTTTCATCTATATCTAACCGGATAGCCGTAGAAAAGTCTGATATATCATAGGACTCATTTGAGTATGTGCTAGTTTCAACAAAGCACAGAAAATTAGATTTTAACATAAGTTGATCAGAAGAAATATCAATAAAATGGGAATGCAGACTTTCAGTATTATGAAAAATTACGTTAAAGTCTGTGCCATTGAACATATGATCAAATTGCGTCTTAAGAATTTTTTCGGAGCATAAAAGAATTAATTCCTGATTAACAAGTGAGCCGGTATCTGGTTTTGGTGGGAAAAATTCGCCAATTATGTAGAGACCAGATGCTTTGGTTGCTCTACTGCAAGCTACATACAATGCTTCGCGTCGCATTCTGTGATGTATATGCACTACCACTTTGTTGTATGTGGCACCTTGACTTTTATAAATAGTAACAGCCTCTGCAGGTACTACTGGGAACTGCTCACGATCAATTGTCACTTGTTCGTTTTTTAAAAATGTATATAATATGTGTGTATATTAAATATATATATATATATATACAATAAACACAAATAAAAAAATTTTCTATTCGTAACCTAAAACATTCACTCTTATCCTTTCTCTATTTCCCACAAAAAAAAACATTACTTTCATCTATTAACAACTCCTTTACAAAATCCTTCATTCAAACCAACTTACTTATATATATATATTCATATATAAAAAAAGCAAAAGTTCAAACATCATAAAAAAAAAAAAAAAAAATAATATATATATTTTATCAAAAAATTTTTTTTTCCCCCCCAAACCCCCCCCCAAAAACCCCAACAAAAAAAAATCAAAATTTTTTTTTCTCTCCTCCCGGTTGAGCGGGCAGTGAAAAACAAAACAGACCCTTCCTCCCCCCAAAATCCAAAAAACCCAAAAAAACCCCCCACCCGGACCCCAAACTTTCATCATAATAAAAAAAAAAAACTTGTCCCCCCACACAAAAAAAACCCCCCCCCCCAAAAACAAAAAACCGCAACCAACACCCATATATATATATATATATACATATATGTCTATATAATTCTGTTTAATATGCAGACAAATGTATTTTTTTGTGTAAAAAATGTTACACAAAAAGCTATGTGCAGATGTATGTATGTATGTATATATGTGTGACATGCATATTTACATATAAATGCATATGTGAACATATAAAATATATATGTACATATTTATATATATACATATATATGTATATATTTTATATGTTCACATGTTCATCTATGCATACATAAGTACTTTTTTACATACAAATCACACCAAAAAATACTTTTGTCTGCATATTAAACAGAATTAGTTTATAACAGAATAACTTCGCTTTCCAGTTTTAGATTTTGTGTCTACTTTTCTCAAAACTTCAGCGATGTCTACCCGAAACTCTAATGAGCTTAAAAGTTTATTTTGTCGATGCATTTTTTTTTTGCACTCGTTTATACAACAACCAAGCGTTGCTGACTGTCAAGTCCAGCAGGTGATAAAAAACCCGAACTTGCCAACGTCTGCTTCTTATCCAAATTTTATACCTTCCAATTATGCTATCTATGAGATCAACGCCACCCATATAGCTATTATATTGTGCTATTGCAAATGGACGGTCAATATGAATATAATCCTTTTGGACTTTATTGTAACGTCGGGCTGTGTCTTTGGGACTTATTCCAGCGTAATTGGATGCCAAAGTAACAATTTTGTTATCCGCACATGAAGTTACTGAAATGTCCACTCCACCGTAGTCGGCAACATATTCCACTGATGTACCTCGTGATTTTTTTTTTAAGTTTATCTGGTCAATGGATTTATGGTTTGGAATTCGGTTTTTTCTTATTGTTCCCAAAGCTAGAATTCCTCCTTCCGCCAGGTACTTCAAAAGGGGTAAGGAGTTAAATTAATTATCAAAGTATAATCGATAATTCCGATGCCTGGGCATATCTCTAGCCAATCTGACGACACAGTTTGATGCCGCACCCAAATCTGGCTCGTTATGCCGTACTTTATTTTCATTTCCACTAGCTATTTCGAATTTGTAGCAGAAGCCTAAATTACCGCTAAGTACAAAAATCTTATAGCCCCATTTATGAGGCTTGTTGGGATTGTACCTTTTCATGTGGTTCTTAGCCTTTGTTGAACATATCTGTTCATCAACACACAATTGTTCCATAGGAACTTTCTTAAAATTTTTGTTTAGTTCATCTATTATTGGCCTGATTTTGAATAGCCGATCGTGACAGGAGTGTGACAAAGGCAGGGCATTCTCATTGTTGTTAAAGTGAATGTGACGCCTAATCATCTCAAATGTTTTTTGCGACATAATATTCTGTATCGCTGGTACTCCAATTATTGTTGACCAATATTGAGTAATTCTTGGAAGACGCGAAATTGACATGTATAATATTATTCCAACAAACTGTCGAATATCTAAGCACGTAAAATTGACATGTGCGTTAGGGTCTTTTTGGCGAATATAAAGATTTGTTTCGATTGTAATTTCAACAAACAGGTTTTTTGGAAAACGATACCAAAAAAATTGTATTGGCTCGGATAGTTCCACTAGTTCCGGATGCAACATAGTACTCCCGAGAAACTGCAGTTGATTTTCGTTCAAAACTAAACTGCGTTGTCTTCATAGCAAGTTTCTTTTCAGATCAGGGTTATTACTGGTAACATTTGGCTCAGAATCATCCATGAGATTTGAGTTTGAAACGTCGATGTCATCTTCATCCGTACTACTTGCATCTTTCTCATCTGGATAAAAATCGCTTTCCTCATCAGCAGAAAAGTCAAGTTCATCCTCGCTATCTAAACTGTGAAGGTGTTAAACCTTTTCCTGACATATTTCCTGCGTAAGAAGTACTATTTGTATATACACTTGCCAGAAAAACTATGCGTACCGGCCTAATGAACGACTTTGATAGACAATAAATATGATAAAAACAGTATTTTTATCAATATTATATTTTTTAATGGAAAACAATTTAATAAAACACATTTCTCAACAATTTTTTTTTATAATATTAAACGGTTTTTTTTTATATTTAAAATAAGAAAAAAACAACGAAAATTCACTTAGAAAAAGTATGCGTACAAACTAAAAAACAAAAGAAAAATAACTTTATTTCAATAATAGTTTGCAAAATTAATATGAGGTTGGATACCCCTTTCGCTTCTTGGTCTCTTCCATCCGTTTTGGCATCGATGCCACCAATTTCCGGGTAAATTCAACCGGAATTTTTACCCATTCCTCCATCAGAACCGATTTGAGCATGTCCTTTGATGTAATTATTCGCTCTCTGATCCTGGGCTCCAAAAAATCCCATAAATGCTTTATGGGATTAAGGTCCGGTGACTGGGGAGGCGAATGAAGCTGGTGTCTAGTATTGTAGAGCAACTAGAGCTGTAGTATGTAGTATGTAGTCTCATAAAACACATACAACAAACCCAAGACAAGTTCTATGACACATAACAACATATAACCATATGTATAAACACATAACAACATATAATATAAACACAAACACTCTATGTTGCATTTATACAACAAAATAAATTCTGCACAATATAACTTCGAATAGTTGTTTGATGTATATCTGCAACATACCGATTTTTCGAATCTACACACAATACACAACAAGAAACATGAAAACTTGATAGCACATGCATTTGAAACATATTTACCTTTGTTTTTCTTAAGTTTTTCGTAAAGAAATATCTATATTTTTAATAAAATTTTGCAACACAATTTTTTCAGCGCACACAACATGTGCTTCTCACAAAATTGGCGGGAAAAGATAACATATGTTTTAAAAAACATCTAGAAGTGTGCCCAAAGCAAATTATATATAAAATGCGTATGTTTCAGATGTACAACAAATAGCCACATTCAATTGTTTCGATTTGCATTGCGAAAAAATACCTTTTAAAGGGTATGCTGCAGATATGCAACACGGCCATATAAAGGGTTAAAAACCAAAGTTTAAATTTTACAAAAGTGAATGAATTAAGCAAAATTTAGTAAAATATATATCCTACTTTAGCTTCAATAACTTTTTGGAGTCGCCGTGGTACAGAATCCACTAAATTTTTAGGGATCTCTGGAGATATCTCTTGCCAAAGGGAAGAGAGCTCAGAAATCATCTCATCCCGCGTTTTGTTTAACGAAACCGTTCTTTTGCGTTTCAAAAGAGACCAGACGTTTTTAATAATATTTAAATCTGGACTTTGAGGAGGCCAGTTCATAGCCAGTTCCCTCAAAAATGTGGTAATCATACGGGCTTTGTGGCATGGGGCATTATCCCGTTTGCAGGATTAATGACTCTCCAATTAGCCTATTACCGGAGGGGAATGCGTGTTCATTTAGCGTGTATAAATAATTGCCCTGGTTCATCGAGCCGGTGATGGGAATAAAGTCTCCTAGCCCACTGTATACAACACATCCCCAGAACATGACAGAGCCACCGCCATGGCTCACTTTTTGACAAAACCAACTGATTAAGAATAAATTTGCTATGCTCAAAACAAAGGTGGGTGGGGAATAGCCATTCATGATCTTAGCAATGCATTGTAAGGTTAGGTTTTCCGCAGCCAGGGGAGGCTCAATCTGACCAGGGCCGATTCTTACAAGAAATTTGTAAGATTTGCTGGGACTCTAGTTAAAGGGAGGGAAAGGGTTGGTTAGTTGGTATTGACATTCTACGATACTGGCGCCGAGGGTTCATCCACCCGACAGACGGGAACTAGCCTCGTCCAAGCTACTGGATATTACTACTCGGTAGTGTCGCAGGCCGAGGAACACGTGAGGCGTCTCCGCCCCGGCTCTCTCCAAACCACATCGATTCTTTTTGCCGGGGTTATCCACGCGGCGAACGGGAACTAGCCTCGTTCTTAGCTACCGTGATTAGTGGTCTACTTCTCCTTGGCCGCCTATCCGCGGGACTAGCCACGCCGACAGATCGAGACCAGAGGGGAGGGGAATATGGGGTTGGATTTTAGTGGTTATGGTGAAATTACACTACTGAAAGAAAACACAACTTGTTCTCTTCCATTTACTATTATTGTTTTATTTTTCTTTAATTACTTTTTATATTTTTACTATTCTTTTATAATGTTAGTTATGCGGCCCAGCCGCAGCGCTACTCACATTCTTTTCTCTGCTGGCGAGTGCCAAATTTTCTCTCTTTCCTGCTCTCTTTCCGAGTCGCGCGCCAAAAACGATATCTCTCCTTTATATCTTTTCGCGTCGCGTGCCGAAAACTAATTAATGCGCTCCTCGCTCGCGAAGTTCGGCGATACAACTCCCCACAGCGCCGCTCTTCACCACTGAGCTTTCACCATGCTGTGCAGAGTTGCATCGCCGATCGTCGGCGCGCATCTGAGCCGTTTATTTTCAAATTTAAATTAAAAGTGCTGCCAACTATAACTATAAACTTCCTATTATCTAAAACTTCATATTCCTTTCTCTTATAACCTACTAACTATAACTACAAACTTCTTATTATCTAAAAACTTCATATTTCTTTCTCTTACAACCTACCAACTATACCTACAAACTTATAACCTACCAACTATAACTACAAACTTATATTGTAAGGTGGCTTGCGACCTAAGCCGCCTTACAGCATAATCATTAAAAGCATTTTGAATATTTATAATGGTTGCATCTAATGATACTTCGATTTCTAAATCATTATCTAAAGCTTCAATATCTGTAGACAAATTCACGGCACATTGCTCATGAAATACAGATAGTTGAGACCCGCTATCTTTAATGATGTTGTTGTTGAATACAATTTCCAGACACAGAAGATGTCAATATTTTCATTGGAAGCATTTTGGATAATATTGTATTGAATTCAAAAATGGTTGGGTTACTATTTGTTGCTTCCTGACACCTAATCAAATAAAATAAATTTTCTAATGGGTCTTGGTTTAATTTGGACGTGTAAACAAAAATAACATCTATGTTGTCATTCAAAACATTTTCCGCCAAAGCAATCACCGATGAGATTGTAGTAATCATCCCATCAATGCAATACACTTCGTGTGGATAGTGCAGATCATGGAAATAATCACGCATTTCCTGAAGGTGCTCATAGACATTATTATTATTCCTAGGGGCACATCTATAGGGATTACTATCAAATAATACATGGCTATTTAAACAATCGAAAAGTTTATTCATTTTGTCATTAAATATTGCCATTGCGACTGAACTGTCCTTGCAATCAACAAGCCCGTCCCAATCAACAATTGTACGTATTGCAGCAGCTACACTGTGGCTAAAAACTTGTGTGGCAAATTTTACTTTCATTTTTTCAAAACAATTCGGACTGACATGCTTTGGAGTTAATTTCAATATCATACATTTTTCTTATTATTCTCTATGAAACTATGCCTTGAGATGTTGAAATATTATGCCTTAAAAGAATATTTCTAAGCGATTTACCAACATTTCTTGACCATTAACTTGAAAGCTAGGATTGTTAAAATCAATATCCCATCTATCAAAAACTGCTTTATTATTGGAACCCTGATCGCAAACAACGGCTTTGACATTAAGTCCCAATGCTTGTGATAGTCCAATATTTGATTCAACTTTATATTTAAGGTCTGTATGTTTTATGCCATTAGCTGAAACCGTATAGCTTTAAACCGTATAGCTGAAAACATATTTCCAATTTTCAAAAAGACCTCTAACAAGGAAAACACACACTTGTTGCCCTAAAAACCTATTTCTCTTTTCAACATCATTTTCAAACCCCTGAATCTCGTCAAGAAATGAATTGTACTGAAGACCTCTTTTTATTTTGATTTCATCGCAAATTTATACTGCATATTTTCCCTTAACGCACATTTTTTTAACAACGCCCTGCAGATTTTCTAGTAACTCTGGATGAAATCCAGGAACTAAGTTTTTAAAAATCGCCCAGCGACTTATAGATTTCTTAAATGGAAGTCTTAAATTAAAAACATCCCTAAGATAATCATATGTTCTAGCAGAATAAAAATTATTATTTTGAGAAATAACTCTTTCAGCTCTATTATAAGAATGATTACTTTTCAAAAGCATTTTTGTTGTTCTGGCAAGTCCGGACTATTTTATGGCCAATCTAAGACCCCAATTTCCTTATACTGCAGCCATGATTTAGTTCGTTTGGCATTATGAGATGATGCTCCATCCTGTTGAAGCGTATATTCACCACAGTCAGCCAGTTTTGGTATTGATGGCAGCAAACTTTCTTCCCATCAATAAAGTGTAGTTTGCCTACCCCTTTGGCAGACATACAACTCAGACCATTATGCTTGCTGGGAACTTAACTGTCCTTTTAAGGCAGTCTTGATGGTACGCTTCAGTTTTGTTTCGATGGCTTCACATATCGATAATATCGATGGTTCCATCGAAAATGGCTCCAACATTCAAAATTGCTGAAAACCCAAGAGAAAAACTATGAATCAATTTTATAAACATATATTATTTATAAATGTAATAAAATTCACAATTTTTTGTCGTACTTCATGAAAATAGTATTTGTATTTTGCAGTATCATTTCATCGTACATGTTTTTTAAAAGAACATGCTGCACCTTTCTGCGACTTGGTAATGAATATTTTGGGTCGACCGCTTTAACAAACTTTTTGAATCCGTCGTCTTCAATAATGCTTAAGTCGCTTGCAGCCATTTCGGCCAGTTTTTTGTCTGAAAATGCCATTCTGAATGACGAGGGCTCATATTCATCCGTGCGGTCAATAAATTTGTCAATTGCTTGCGATTTGTGTTCTACAACTTTGAGAGGGTGTGCATGCTTTAAATGCTCTTGCATATTTGTATTGTAAAACAATACAAAACAAATTCAAAACAATTAGAAAAACGTGTCTGCTATAAACTGTATGAGACTTACCAGATGGGATAAAAAATGTTACCATTTTCCATGTAGGAACCGCCAACGAAGAAACAGTTCGTATATCTATGTACTATATAATACAAAATATATCAAATCATCTATTGATGAGAGTGTGTTGGCTTATATAATATCGATTAAGAAAATTATGACGATGCCAGATCGCCACAAAGTGCCGTAACAAACCCCGTCAAGTTGTAATCACAAGTGTTCAAGCCGAAGCTGATTACAAGGGTAAACAGATATATTGTTTCAATTACGGATTAACTGATCATAATAAACCGAATGACAGGTAGATATCAAATGCTTTAAGTGTGGTGAAACGGGCCATATATCGAAGAAATCTCCTGGAAAGAAACTAAATACTATAAACGTATTTGGTAGATACCGGCGCAGATGTATCTATGACACAAGGAAAATGCGATCAATTTTTGCAGAACTCTTTCATTAAGCTACATATTTGTGAATGAGTATATTAATTCACACTAAGCTGTCAAGAAACTGTTTACACAAAATACTTTGATTGTTCTTAAATTAAAATTTAACACAAGCTATGCTAATTTTAATATTTAGTGTGACCTCCCTTACCATTTAACGTATGTTGGAAGCGTTTGTTCATTGAATAGACCAACTTTGTTCGGTATTCAAAAGGGATCCTTTGCCACTCTTCTAGGATATCAGCTTTCAGTTGTGTGCGGTTCTTTGTATCCCGTTTTCCCATTATTTGCTTTAAATAGGCCCACACACGTGGGGTTCAGATCGGGATTCTCGGGTGCTCTATTTAGACATCTGCCACAATTATAGAGGAGCCAAGTCCACACATTAATATTCTTATGCTTTGGATCATTGTCTTGATGGAACTTAAAATTTTGCGTATTGTTGTTAATAAAGCTCAATTTTTTGTGCACTTCTCTTTAAATTCATCTCTAAAATTTGTACGTACTGAGCCGCATTAATGGTGTCCTCTATAAATACCAATTCTCCGACTTCTCGCGTTTTCTGCGCGATTAATAACATTGCAAATTGTTTTCCTTGATACTGAAAACTCCGCATCAATTGAATCACATAACCTAATCTGTTGCCAATTTTTTAGAGGTCCATATTGTGAAAGACCTTTTCATTTATTTCTTTTCTTTATTTTAAAAGATACACAAAAAATATTCTGCTCGTTTTCGCTTCTTCTTAACGACTGAATCTGCTTTTTCCCACTCGATCGTCCTATCGTTTATTCTTTACGATATTGTCGCTAACTATATATGGTATTATTGTTAACCATCGATGGATAATGATAGTGCTCCATCCCATATAGCTATTGTATTGTTCTATTCCAAAAGGAGGTCAATCTCAACGTATGTATTCTTTTTGGCTTTATCGACTCGACGCGCTTTGTCCTTGGGAAGTATTCCAGCATAGTTGAATGCCAATGATACGATTTTATTGTCCACCCATGATACTAATATGTCCACTCCGTCAACGTCATATTTTATAGACGTACCCTTTAAATGCTTCTTCAAATTAATATTGTCAAGTGCTTTGTTATTTGGGATTCTATTTCTTCGTATGGTACACAAAACTGAAATTTCTTCATCCGCCAAGTATTTCAAAATGAATGAAATAATTGTCAAAATAAAGACGAAAATTGCGATGCCTGGGCACTTCTCTGGCTATTCTGACAACGCAGTTTGATGCCGCACCTAGATCTGACTCGTTAGGTAAGATTTTGTTTTCATTTAATGAATTTATCTCAAACTTATAGCAGAAGCCTGACTGACCGCTAAGAACATAAATCTTGTTAGGATTGTGTCTTTTCATGTAATTTCTTGGTTTTGTTGAACAAATATGTTCGTCGAAACACAACTGTTCCATAGTCACTTTTTTTAAATTATTGTTCAATTCCTGGATAATTGGCCTGATTTGGAAAAGACGATCGTGACTGGCATGAGTCAAAGCCAAAATAGTATCATTATTGTTAAAATGAATATGACGTCGAATAGTTTCAAATTTTTTTTTGCGACATAACGTTTTGAACTGCTGATATGCCAGTATTATTAGACCAGTATTGGGTGATTCGTGGAAGACGTCAAATGGATATATACTCAATACAAATCCGACAAACTGTCGAATCTCCATCGACATGAAACCGAAATTGCCGTTGGGGTCTTTTTGATGAATGTATAAATTGGTTTCAATCGAAATATTATCAAAAAGTTGTTTTGGAAACAGATATGAAAAGAATTGTATGGGCTCCGAAAGCTCCATTAGTTCCGGAGGCAAGGCAGTACTCGCGAGAAGCTGCAGTTGAGACTGCGCAATATAACTCAGAATGGTAGTTTGATTTTTTTTATTTCTTAGTTATTATTTATTTAAAAACGATATAGACAGGACGCGAGTCAACTTAAAGATAAACTAGAAAGTATAATGTATAGCCTAAACAAGTAAGAAAACTCTAGTCGGAGGTGCCCGACTAGGGGATCCCCTGAATCCCGTCCGATCTGCGTTTTTAAATATATTCCATATCTTGTATACATCACAAACTTATACAAAATTTAATTAAATTGCCAATCTTGGACTTTCACAATCAAATAGCATGTTTGTCAAAAAAGTAGTTTTTGTTTTAAGATTAATATTAATAATAATTTAATAAAAAAAAAATAAAAAATTAAGAAAATCTGACATTTCCCAACCTGGAGTCGAACTTATCAAAGCTCATCACCTCTATCGACACTGTCATTGCATGTGTGAAAGAAAACATTAAAAAAGTTTTGACATTGTGGCGGGACTCGAACCAAATGATACTTCTATGATACTTAATCGATTTCAATGAAATTTTCAGCATATGATCTACATATTATATTGAATTATTTGTCAATTGACTAAAATCGCAAACTCATTCACATATTGGATATATTTGTAAATTTGACTTTTAATGTAAAACTTTAAATCTTTAAAAACATACATAAAAGCATTCCAAACTGCAATGTTTGTAAAACATAAGTCTGGAACAAAGTTAACTTTAAATTTCTTTGTAAAAGTGCTCTAAGCAGTATTATGTCCGTTTATCTTTGTGTGGATTTGGATTTGGCTAGTGATGGCACAGATAAAATAAAGCAATTTCATTATTTAACATATCTATATGTATGTATAATTCTTGCTTGCCGAGATTTCTTATTTTTGTTTCGTTTTCGGCATTCATAAAATACAAGAACTTGTCGAAAAATAGACAAATTGCCAAATGAAAACCAACCACAGTCATATGGCGGCAAACGAAATTACACGAAAGTCGCAACAGTGGAGACGTTACTCCACACCAACAACAGCGCATGCACACATGCATACATACATATACATAGCAATAAACGAAAACAAACTGGCTACTCACCACAAACACCAACACATGCACGCACGAGTACCGACGACAACGCTCAAGAGAGAGAGAGAGCGAGAGCCCTACTTTTCACCACCAACTGCAGCGCAAGCTCACCACGCGCAGCGCAACAGCTAGCAGCGAAATCGAAATCAGAAAAGAATTACCAGCAGAGTCGAGCAGTTCACTCTCAGCAGTTGATGTTTTCGAAGCGAGAGTCCACAAATAATTAATTGTTGGCGACTTTGCGTGCATTTCAGCATTTCAGCATTTTTGTTGAATTTGTAATTTATCAACTCTGGCTGATGTAATTTAATTTATTAAACAATGGTTTTGTCCGGAGTCGGACAAATGTTTGCTCAAACAGCAGGAGTCGAATTTCTTGCGGATATTTGTGTACCCAAAACAAACTTGTTTTGTAACTTTTGTTGGCCAGGAAATTCCTCTGAAAAATAAATAAGAATATCAAGTAGATGTAATCTGTGGGATTCTACATCCTTGGCATACATATTTCGGAAGTCGGCTTTTACTAATTCATATATAAAGATATTAACTTGCTGAAGCATGAAATGAGACAGTTTCCTGATGAAAACTGATATTGCTGAAATAGTTCCTGAAATTCTGAATTTATTAATTGGGAAGGATAAGACGGACGTTTATAAGCCTCTACAAAGCTTAATGATTTAAATCTAAATAGATCATATTGAAAAACTGATATTCCACATAGTTGACCCTTAAGCAACTTGATATATTATTAAATATTGTGTTCTGCGATCGAATAATAATGATTATATTGTAGTAATATTTGGGAGGAGCAAAATCTATAATAAACAACCCTCCCTGGCTTTTGTGAATAGTTATACCTTCTGCAGGTACAACTGGAAATTGCCTACGGTCAATGGAAACTTGCTCATTTTTCCTATGTTGGTTATTTCTAATCATTTTTTGTTTGAGGGTCCATGAAGATTCTGTACGATGCGTACGCTTTGAGCGAGGAAGTACTCCTACACTTTCCTCAGGAAATTGCATCCATAAAACATTTGGAGCGTTGTATGCATCAAAATCAATTTGCATCAAAATTCCTGTTGCCCCATTAACTAAACCATCCTCTGTATCAACATTGACCGGAATCATAAATTTGGCAGTTGTTTTTAAAAGGGAGACTTACAAAGCCCTGTGTTTCGGACGCCCTAAAGCTACTCATGACTTCTAAAGTTCTGTCCCTATTTGCTGCACTTAAATGAGTAGCTTTAATATAGTCTTCAGCAACGGAAGTAAATGGATTTCCCGATGCTATATTATTTAAGCCAGAAGCAAAGGTTTGGTCCTCCCGTTGTCGCATTATTTCTGTGTGCTCAAAATACTTTTTTGCTTTGTTGAAGCCAACTTATAACTTTTCAGAAGCAACTTTTTTGAACATTGAATGACAGCAACAATTGCACTTGTGGTTTTTGGAGCTTTGCGCTCTCTTCTTATCGATACTAGTTCTAACAACATTTAGTGGTTCGTAATAGCTCGAGGTCCTAACGCGACGAAGCATATATTGCACTGTAGGGATCATGAGAGTTGGATTGGAAAATCCAACGATCGCTTACTGGCGACAACTATCGTAGATCCCCAAATACTATGACAGAAATATCACCAAATGGAGAAGTATTTTCGAAGATTTGTCTTAGACGGGAGTCTAACTGAGAAAACATTTTAGAGCCTACCATAGATATTTCATCTATTATAATAAGTTAAAGGTCTATTAACCTTGAATGAAAACTATTAGCTAAGTCATTACTTAGTGCTCTTAAATCAGAACCAGATTGGTTAACTGGTAGAGAAAACATGGAATGTAGTCTCGAACCACTAATTGTTAGGGCACAGAGTAGAATTTTAGCTGAATCATTATTCCCAGACCTATTTATTTGCATTAACATTATACCTGCTGCCCTGTTAACTAAACCATTTTCAGTATCTATATTAACCAATATCATATATTTTTCGGGGGCTTTCAAATGAAGGGACATACACAATTCTTGTGTTTCCGAGCACCTAAAGCTACTTATTGCTCTAATATTCTTTGCTTACTTGCAGAGTTAAATGGGTTGATTTTCGAAATCACTAGCGGTAGGTAAAAATGGATCGGTCGGAATAATATTTAGTTTGGTAATATTAAAGTTATCAATCGCCGCATTAGCGTTAAATAAATGAATCGCATCATCGGAAACCTCAGATAGTTGACATATGCGGGAGCTAGCAAATCTAATATTACAGGTTGTCAAGGCCGTAGCGAAAGATTAGTCTTTCAAAATATTTGAAAAGGTCCTACACGGACAAAGCATAAATTGAACTATGTATGTATATGGATCATTAAAATTGGATTCAAAAATCCATCGATCACCTACTGGTAAAAGTTGTCGTAAATCCCCAAAAACTATTACAGAAATGCCACTTAATGAAGAAGTATTTTTTGGCGGTGACTGTGTCACTCGTTCAAAAGCTTTTTAGAGCTTTGGCTGATTAGTTGTTTTCAGCTTTGCTTACATATTTTGTGTGTTGGCAAATTGATCTCAATTTAAAGTAAGTTTAACAATTTAACAATTTTACTTATTTTAGTGAACATTTTTATATACGTTAAGTTTTGTTGATGTGTGTAGACCAGCCAATGCATCATCAGAGCAGAAAACTGCATAATAGGGCCAGTTTTGACCCCATATGGTTGCTCGTCGTCTAACGTGTTTTACATTGTATGTATTAATTGGCACAACTTGTTTACAACTATTTGTCAGTGATTTACATTCATTTTTTTGGCTTTACTTAGAAGTTACGTCCCCTCTGAACTGTTCTTAAACTATTTTGGGACAGTGGACTTAGTGATTTGGCTGATAGGCCCGTCTGCTTATACATGTTCTGCGTATGTACTAATTTTGACAATTTGTTATATACTACTTAATATTAATTTACATGATTTTTATAGATTCTTATATTATCTTATAGTAGTTGCAGCCTCTCTGGATCGTCATTGATGCTTCTTGTAGCAGTGGCCGTCGTCGTTGGACCAGGATTGGCCCATCGTCAGCAGCGATTGGCAAGCATGTTTGTATTTGCATTCACGCATTAACACATACATATATATATGTCTATATATATACGTATATGTTTGTATATACATATATGTTTAAATACATTAATGCGTGAATTTGATGTTTTGCGTTTTTCATTTGTATGAAAAAGCTTCGTCTGGCATCTGGCATCTAAGGCGACCAAATGGAAGACTATAATGGTATATAAAAATTGTATTAGATAATATATTCTTAACAATTGCGCTTGAATTGATGCATATCATGTTGTATGCTGTTTATTGGTAAGTTTATTTGTTTTATTTACGTAGTTTTATATTTTCATGTATTTTCTCTTCTTTTTTCGGTTACATTTACCGACGACACTGGATTTAAACATCATCGCTTTAGTTGCAACTCGTCTTTGTGTAGGTTACTTTATTTGTTTGTTATTTGTGTTATAATGTTTTACATTTGTTTACATTTATTTAAAATTTGTTTTATTTTCTTTTTCAGGTACATTTAGCGACGACACTGGATAACATTTATTTTTGTTTTCCTTGCAGAAAACATGTAGTGGCGACACTGGACACTTTGACTACAAAACGTTTCACAATCCCTCATAACTAATTCCGTATGCTCATTTCTCCACGGAATTGCCAATTCAATGGAATCCAGTCCTTTCATTACATTTTTGCCTTCCGTGTTATCGTCAAAAAGAGATTCCTCGGTGGCATCATTTAAAATTTGAACGACTTGTATCATGTTTCTCCCATTATCAGATGTTATGCTGTGCGTATAAATGTTAAATTCTTTAATAACATATACAATATATTATAAATGTTCTGTAATTAAATTTTTACCGAAAGATTTGATCAAGTGCTATTTCGTAATTATTTAGGATTTCTAACATTTTTTCATTCATATTCATATTCATATTTCATTCTCTGTTTTGTATAGGTTTACATTGATCACTTGCAAATTTTAACCTAGAATGGCTTTATCCATTCTAGTGGCAACATCGATTTTGAGCGACTCCAGCTTTCCGTTTACTGGAGCTCTTATGTTGCCTTTGATAGACTGCTCTTTAACAGATACAAAATTAATTATATTCCGTGACGTTATTGGGTGATGAAAAATTAAAAAAGCTAATAACATTTTGTTTTCACGTAATGCTTCTTATTATTCGTCTAGAAACCGAATAACCTAAGCTATGGATATAATCCCACGAAATATCGTGCCAGAGCGCTTTAATCTCAGAAATGGTGATCTCTCGTGCCCTCAGGACTCTGGGATGGCCAATCCATAACATTTACTCCAATCTTATTCATGGCATGGGACTATTTACCATTTCCTTGCAGTTTATAATATTTAAGGTCCCAATCTTTTGATATTTGCATGATTAACACCTGTGATTCTAGCCGATATCTCAATGTTGTCAAAAAATGTGCGTGAGGCATTACAATCATTAGAATTGGACAGTCGACTTTCAGCGCAAGTGTATTTAGAAACTACTCTTGTATAATTTTTTTCCGAATGTGCAGCTTTCCTTTTTTTGTTGTACCTTCAACAAATAATAAATTAATATGAACTCCATGCATGTTATTCTCGAATGAACTGGAGATATTTCGTACTCGTTATTATACTCATTGTGACGAACTGCGTGGATGATGTTATTAAGCAATCAGAAGAGTCAGCTTGTCCTCTTCGAACTGAATCTCGGTTGCACAGCGGTGGGTGGTGCTGTGTCCGAAGGCCCTACGACATAAATCTTATTATAGAGTCCCTACTGAAACTACATATATAAACGGAAGCCTGAAGCTCCAAAAAGACAAAGGCAATATTCATATTATTAAATAAGTAAAACTGTGTGCACAAAAAAAAAATCTTCACACTGGTTGCTCAGTGCGGGATCCAAGGTGTTATTGATCCTCGCGGACCCTCCCTACCATGAATCTCTCTGCGAGTGTATTGAGATTCCCTAATTTATTTATGTAAAGACGTATGTAGGTGTTGAAAAAAATTGTGGCCCTAACCTCCTCCGCACAGCTTGGGTTGATGATATGGACCAAAGCCCACTGGAACGTAAAGGGAAATTTAGTCTAAAGAACTAAGAAAAACAAACTCGTCCGCACATACCTTTTCTTGGGTTTTTATAAATATATATATTTATATATATATTTTTTCTCCCACCGGCGATCAACAGCGCAGTGGCCAAGGTTGGCGTAACTGCACTACTACTAAAACTCAACAGCAAAGAGTGAAACCGAGATCAGCTGGCACCGTGGTCGCAAGTGGCAATTATGATTTAAATATTTTATATATATATGTATATATATATATATATTTTTTATTTTTAAAATAATTTTTCACTTTTTTTATTTTTTTTAATATGTGTATATATTTTTTTTACGGCAGTACATGTTTTTTTTTTTTATTCACGTGTTATTTGATTTTTACGTGTTGGATTTGGTATAATTGCAGAGGTGTCCGAGAAAAATACCGACTTTGGCCGCAAGTCTGCTTATATAGGGCATAATTCCTATGATCGAGCTCTCTCTCGCTGGTTGGAATTCTACGGCTTGAAGCTGGATGCAGTTTCATGGTTGCATTTCATTAAAGCTCGCGTAGGGAGTTACACAAAAGCTCCTTTGTGCTAAAGCTCCGCTTTAGCAAAAGCTTGGGTTTGAGCTGCAGCGCAGGTGCACTTACTTCTACTGTTTCTATCGTCGACCATTACATCATTTTGCATTTTGCATCTTAATTAGGTCCTCCACTGTAGCCTTTATAATATCGGATGTCTCTCTGGTGTACTGAAAGGGAATAGGATGGCAAAAATGTACTGAAAAGGGGCGAGGATTCTTCCAATAGACTTCCATTTTTTAGGAGAAGCCGAACTACAGATGTAAACATATTGGTATTTGAAATTGTTTCATCACTCGGTCAAATGGTTTGCTTGTACGAGCTTTGTCCTGACGACCCACTACATCCCCACTTCATGAGTATTGTGAGTGTTTCTGGAAGTACCTCTAATTCTCATTGTGTGATCCATAAAGTCTTGAAGTGTCGTAAAATAGAAAATTTATCCTTGATAGCCCCAAATCCATGAACAACGCAATGGCTTCCTCTGGAGAATATTTTGTGGGAAATCAATACTCTCCGTAATCCATTGTAACCTCACTGTACTTGGCTTAAGTACTGCTTTTGTTATAATTGATCTTTTGTTTTCTTGAAGTTTTTCATATTTTATTGACAATGCTTCTGGCAGCTTTTTAAAGAAAATCCTAACGATGAATTCATTCCCGACTTTTTAAAATATTTGACTAGCTTGGAACAAAAACCGATGATATTTCCCGAGATGGGTCTCGGGATCATCATCTGTCCTACAAAAAATGCAATTGCAGTGTGTCTTGGCATATCCGCAGTGAATGTTGAATATAGCGTAGGTTTCACGGTAGGTATCAGCTTCTATATTTTTCGCACTTAACTTGTATCCGTCAGCCATCACGCGAAATGTGCGCCCAACCAAAAAACTTTGTATAAGCTGAAACAGCTGTGGAGGTAGGAGGCACTTGGCTTTATAAAGGAGTCCAGGGTGCCACACTCTATCGAAGGCCTGTTGGATGTCCAGAAAAGCTGCGACAGCATACTCTTTCTTTTCCATACCTTCCAGCACGAAATTTATAACTCTGTGCAGCTGTTCTGGAGTGCCATGCTGCAATTGGAAGCCAAACTGAAATTTTGGAATCGCCTGAAACAGAAACAGCATTAAAGTTGAGAAGTCTGTTAAGTATCAGTCTTTCCATCATTTTGCCCAGGGATGGGTGAAGGTTGATCGGTCTGTATGAGTCCACGTCAGTTGGCTGTTTTCCAGGCTTGAGTGTTATTATGATATTCGCCGACTTCCACATTTTTGGAAATAACCCACTCGCAGTATGTCGTTAAAAATTAGCACTAGGAGTAGCAGAGCTTGATCTGGTAGCAGCCGGAGAGTTCTGTTATCAAGAAGGTCGTCGCCCGGAGCCTTCTTGGGCTTCAACTTAGATACAAGTAGCTTTACTTCATCCAACGTGACAGGATCAGCAGGCGGTGCCATTTGAAACGGGGTCTCTAGTGACTGCAATGATACGGACAAAAGTGTTGTTCAAGGTGGTTCGCAAACACTTCTGTTTTTCCAGCCGGCATCCTTATAGCCGATTTTTGAGTTGCCTGTGACTTGTATCTCTTCGTAATCCGCCAGAGAGAGTATTTTGTGGAAGCATCTGTACCCAAGTTCTCCAGCAAATTATAAATTTCTAATTGCTTTCTGCGGGCCAGCAATTTTTGGAGGCGATTGGCAAACCTACTATTTCGGACATCACCTGTTCTCGCGTATTCTCTTCTGACTTTCCGTTTGAGTCGAATCAGATTAGCTATTATTAAGGGGATTTTTGGTGCTGTCTGGGGCGCAACATCTCATATGTTTATAAACTATGTTGAGAAAGAAACAATAATAATGCTGGCTGCAAATAAGTAAATTGCTTCACCCGGAACTGGAAATGTAAAAATTCAAGAAGAGAATTTCATAATAAATTTCAAAAAATACTTTGTATGTGCCCGAATTGCATGAGTTTCTTATTTTTTTTTGCTTTAAACTGTTGTTTAATTTGCATACTGTTGCGATCAGTTGATTTAGCCAACAAGCTAAATTAAACTGCATAATTAAACTGTGCCTCATGATTAAACTGCTTCTTATTTTAAAGTTTTGTGCAGCGTCGGTAATTTGTTGTTTGCACTTTTGCTTTAATAATTCTATTTTTGACTCTGTTCTCTTTCTCTTTTCACTCTTCTTAGTGTATATCGCTCACATTCATAATTGTGCTGCTTGTTTTTCTCTCGATATTAATTTCGTTTAGTGCAAGAAAGTCTCGCAGCTAGTGTTGCCCGGTGTTGAGCTCCCGAGTAAGCTAGAATTAAAGCTCAAATTTAGAAAGATATGCTGATGAAAAACAAGCTATATCCAAACGGAAGAAAACATACCAAAATTTTTGTAATTATAGTAATAATTCCAAAATCATGAACATTTTAAGCAAAAACATAATTTTTCTCTCATTCAATGCAAACATAATTGTTGGCTTTCAACCAATTAAATTAAGCACTACAACTTATTTTATGTATATTATTGATGATGTTTATATACGAATTTAAATGTGCTTATTTATGTTAAATTGATTAATAATTATCCAATTCACATTCATTTGCATCGTTGCTTGAATATTTATCATTTGTTTGTACACGACATAAATATTGTTGTGGCAAATTGTATGTGGGCTGCTCCATGCTCCATGCCTGGCCTGCGTAATCCATATCTGTAAAATTAGTAAATTAATATCTATAAAAAATATATGTTTTCAAGTGCATTTTTCTACTTCCGCATTTGAGCATGGCAACTAAAGCATTTGGATAGCAAATAATAAAAGGGACTCGAAGGGATTGTTATTTCCTGCATATTTATAGACGAGAACCTCTGCCTGTGTCATTATGTCATTGTACTCCCATTTAATAAAGTGAATCCTATCTATCTGCGATTTCAAGTCATCAATGTTTGAAATGTTAGAATATTCTTTTTTTTTGTTATTTCCAAATCATTTCGACGCTATTGAAGCTAGAGACTTAAAATTTGGAACATATGTATACTCGTGTATACCCTCGAATTATAAAGAGATTTTCCCGACTGGGGGGTGGCAAATCGGAAAATGCTTTTGTCTATATATTTGTATATATATAAGCAATTATTAACTTGTATTTTTCTTCTTTCTTTCATTTTCATTCTTTTTAATTCGGCCGTCGTCTATTCGTCTCGTCCGGGGGGCCGTCAATACAGTCCTACGCCATCTAGCGTAGAACATATGGAGCTGATGGTGCACCAGCTTGTAGCCATGTTCACGACGCGTCGTCTTCATCTTCGCTGTTCAGTTCCGCAAACTCAAATGCTTCAAAGTGCACTGGACTGGGCAGTTGTTGCTGCTGATGCTGATTTAGTTGCTGTTTAAGTTTTTGTAATTTATTTTTTTTGTTCATATTCATGTTAGTTGTATTTGTATTAATTGCATTTATGTTTTCGTTATTACTTGTTACGTTATTTATCGGCTGAATTCCTAATAAACGCTCTATTACTAGCATTAATTGGTTTATTCTATCCTCCATTTTTTTTTAACATTTTCATGCTTCTTTCCAGAACTTCGGACAGCATGGATGTTTTTTGTTGTTCTTCGCGTAATTGCTTCTGGAAATTTGCTAAATGCGTCGCATTGATGGCATTGTTGGCATTGTTGGCTATTTTTCTGGTTATAATGGCTGCAACAGCTTTTTTCCTTGCCAGCTTGGCCTGCCGTTCGATCCTCACTTCTTGGCCACACAGAACCCTCAGCTGAAGGATCTTTTCGTGGCTGCCGTCAGTCATGGTCGGCAGCTCCACTTCAAAGATCTTTAGGGACTTCTTTGAGAATCTGTGCGTCATGACGCGAATGAAGCGAGTGGCGAAGCCAACTTCACCAAGCTTTTCCTTCAGCCATTTGCATGGCGTGGAATGGTGAAGTTGCTTCACCACAACTCTGTAGCCCTTCAGGTGCGTATGTAAATGTATTCCGTCTTCCTCAAGGGAAGACAAAATAGCATTGTACGTACCCATGTCTTCACACAGAATACGCAGCCCTTCGCTAATATTGGCTGGTGCCTTGGTGCAGAATTTCTTTACTGCTGGATTTAGATGGAGTTTATTCAGCAATATAGGCAAAAATAATGGAGGAATTCTTATTATACCCTGAACCCATTGAAAATGGGAATTCAGGGTATAATGGTTTTGTTAAAATGTCAAATGTATGTAACAGGCAGAAGGAGGCGTGGCAGACCCCATAAAGTATATATATTCTTGATCAGGACGATGAGCTGAGTCGATATAGCCATGTCCGTCTGTCCGTCTGTCCGTCTGTCCGTCTGTCCGTCCGTCCGTATGTGTGAGCGCGTCGATTTCAGAACCTATAAGAGCTAGAGACTTGAAATTTTTTTTGGAAGTCCCTGTATATCACGCGCATATCGAGTTTGTTTTTAAAAATCGATAACTTTTCCCGTTCTTTTGTTATCGATTAAAAAGCTTATCGAAATGAAGTTAATAAATTATATCTCGTACATGTTTGAAGCTAGAGTCTCCAAATTTTGCATTTAGTTTCATTTATATTTTATACAATTTCGGTTTTTGTTAGATTTTGGATATTGGTTCAAAATTTTTCAAAAATTTTCAAATTGAAGGTTAATTGCAAATATAGCCAATATGTGAATGAGTTTGCAATTTTATACAACTGCAAGATATTCAATATTATATGTAGATCATATGCTGAAAATTTCATTGAATTCCATTAAGTATCACAAAAGTAATTAAACAAAACGTTTTGTCAATTGCAACATGTGACCAGAAACCCCCCAAATATTTTTATGTCGTATTTTCTTAATATTGTTTTTTTTTTTAATTAAATTATTATTACTCTTTAAAAATTATATTAAATTCTTAAAAAAAAAAAAACATGCTATTTGATTGTGAAAGTGCAAGATTAGCAATTTAATTAAATTTTGTATAAGTTTGTGATGTATACAAGATACGGAATATATTTAAAAACGCATATCGGACGGGGTTCAGGGGATCTCCTAGTCGGGTACCCCCGACTAGAGTTTTCTTACTTGTTTTTGGTTGCTTTTGTTGTACAATTTGTTGTATTTGCTATCGTTGTATTTGCTGTTGTTGTTGTTGCAATTGGCAGCTCATGTGGTAGCAAAGGTGGCACTTTGCTGAGACACCAACGCATCACTTTTTATTTTTGCTGTTGTTGTCATTGTAGTTGCTGCTATTGTCAGTAAGTCGTTTGTATTTGAATTGTTGTTGTTGTAGTTGTTGACTTGATTGTATTGCACCAGCAGTTCTCTTCTGGCGCTCTGACTGTATGCAACACTTTTATTGTCGGCTGCTCGAAGAAAGCTTTCTTTCTCTCTCTGAGTGACTTGTTGGCTGTCTATTGACTTCTTTTGCAGGAGACTCCGTTTTTGGCCTTTTTTGTCGTCACTTTTTGTTGAATTATTTAGCAGGCAGTTTTTAATTGCTTTGTGAGCGTGTATGTGTGTGAATCGGAGTACTCTATATCGACTCAGTTTGTCGAGCTGATCAAGAATATATATACTTTATGGGGTCTGCCATGTCTCCTTCTGCCTGTTACATACATTTTCACAAAAACATTATACCCTGATTTCCCATTTTCAATGGGTTCAGGGTATAAAAAACGTCAAATGATTTGAATATCGCATCTTCGCAGGGTTCAGGGTATCTCTTAGTCAAGCAGTCTCGACTAGAGCACTCTTACTTGTTGATTTTTTATTAAGTGTAGAACCTGTACTATAACTAAAAGTACAATAACAACACAAGGGTAATAAGGGTGACATAACGAGTCATGAGGATTTCAAATGGTGGAGGTCCTATTGATGTCCAATAGTCTTGGCAAAGCCTTGCCGTTTAAGTCGCCTTAATGGTCTGGCGGGGAGTAGTCCTCTTGCGAGCAGGTTGCGGTGTCTCAACAGTCTTTCGCTGTATCTGCTCGTGTGCATTCCGATCTGCTCTTCGACTGTATCACTAACCATACATACCATACCATGTTGTATGGTTAGTGACTGTATGCAGTTTCAGATCTTTGTGGAGTGTGGAAGCACGTACGTACCAGGGACAGTTAGTTATCTGTCGAAGTACTCTATTCTATAGAACTTGTATCCATTTGTAATTGGATTTGGCAGCAATCCCCAAATCTGCACTCCATAAAGCCATATAGGCAGAATGCAATGTACATATACAGCTCTTTTGCATCTTAGCGGCAATCTGCTCCTCTTATTGTTGAGCCACCGCAGTTGGAGCAGTCTATGACGACATTTCTTAGCTGCCGCTTTGAGGTGTGGCCCAAAGGTAAGGCGCTTGTCCAGGATGATGCCGAGGTATTTGACTTGAGGCGGCTGCTCCAGGGCAAACCCTTCTAGCTGAATTGGTGGTGTCTGCGTTGCTTTCTTAAGGGTGAAGAATGGGTTTGTGGTTTTCAGCGGGTTAATCTTGAGGTTCCACCGCTTACACCAAGCAGCAAGAGTATCCAGATACCTTTGCAATCCTGTACTGGCCTCTGCGCAACTTTTAGAGTTGTAAATGACTGCGATGTCATCGGCATATGTCGCAATAATGGCCTTGGCGGGATTATCCATATGTTGAGAGGTGAGGCTGAGTATATCAGAGATATACAAAGAAAAGAGCAGTGGGCCCAGGACACTGCCTTGTGGCACTCCCGCTCTCATTGTATAAGTAGACGAGTATATGTCCTTTATCTTGACCTTAAACTCTCGTCCCTCCAAATATGACCTTAGTAGGCAGTAATACGGTGATGGCAAGAGGTTTTTTATTTTGCACAGCAGACCATCGTGCCACACCTTGTCAAATGCTTGCTGCATGTCAATGAAGGCAGCGTTCGAGAACTCAAGATCGGCATACGCCTGCGTGATGTGCTTCACCAATCTATGGACCTGTTCCACAGTCCCGTGTCCCTCTCGGAAGCCAAATTGGTGCTCCGGCAATGTATTGCATTGGCTTATGTTGGCAGAGATCCGACTTGCAACAGAGAGGGTAAGAGACTGATTGGCCGATATGACGCTGGATCCGTTTCTGGCTTGCATGGCTTGTGTATTGTTTTGTTTATTGTGTATTGTAATTACGGCTAATTTCCATTGCTTTGGGAAGACTTGCAGCCTGATGATAGCATTGAAGATTGAAACTATATAAAGTAGCGCTCTCACAGGCAGAGCCTTCAGCGTGGCATTGCAAATCCTGTCAATACCCGGAGGTTTATTTTTTGGCAATGGGCGTATCATTTCTGTTACTTCCTCAATCCTTATAGGCTTAATAGGCAAGGACATCTATAGTGGGGTCTGTAGGCTTAGTTGAGTCTCTCTTCTCTGCTCTGACGTAGCGAATTCATAGCTATTGAAGCGTTCCGAACGCATTGGCTTGCTCCCGTTCATTTTTGGCAAGTTCGCCATCAGGACGTCTGACAGGGACCTGTCTTAAGGGTTATTTCTTGAGCAAGTTACTGCTCGAAGAAATCACTTCTGAGTTCTCTTAGGAGGTTACGTAGCTCTCTTGCAGCTCGATTCCACAGAATTCGGTCCCAAGGATCTTGAGATCGAATCGCTCTTCTTCGGAGGCACCTCTTTCTTCTAATTAATTCTCTTGCCTCTCTTGTGAGAACAATGCCATAACTTGTGGGACGTATACCAGGAGCAGGTGGCGTTGAGGCAGAAGCAGCTATACATACAAATGTTTTCGGTTAGAGAATCAACAGCCTTCTCAATGTCTTCTCCTGAGTTCAGGGTGGAGTTCAGTTGGATGGAGGATGCAAGATGTCTGAACTCCATGATGTTAGCGTAAAACTGTATCTTCTACAGTTTTAGAGCTAGAATGCCCATATTTGGCGTGTGAGTTGCTGTTAGCATCCCATAAAGATCAATGAAAAAATTATATATCCACGCCCACTGGGGGCGTGGCAAAGCAGATCTGACTATATGGTGATTTATACATATTCTTATATATCTTGAGCACTATTGATGCTAGAGACTTGAAATTCGGAATATATAGTCAAGATCAAAAATATATGGCGGATATATCTACGCCTATAGGGGGCGTGGCAAACAGCGAAAGTTTATATATCTTAAAGTTTTAGAGCTAGAATCTTTAAAATTAGCTAATTAAGATACTAGTGACCTTCTATCGATGACCCAAAACTAATTGTTACGCCCCTTTTGGGCGTGGCATACCGAAAAATATTTTTTATTATTTATTATTATTATATTTTAATTTCGCGTACAGTTTTACAATATTTATACACATTTGATAGATAGATTTAATGATACAAGCAAACACTATCATATTCATATCTGCAAAATCCAACAAATGCTTACGTATCCATTATAGTGCCAATTATATATAATCTATCCAATGATACTGACTTACATGCATGTACATATATGGATATCGTGTTCTCTTTTTATCACCCAATTCGAATCTTTGAAATATATTAAACATCTATTCCGCCTCTGTCAATTCCCCTCACAGTAGAAGTATTCCAATGCCGTCCTATCAGACTATTGACAATATTTCCCCCTGACTTATCTTACCATTGAAAAATGTTAATTGTAGATCGATATACATATTTAAGTAGTAGGTCTGTAGTATTAAGTGTTTGTCTGAACTCTTCACTTCTGCTGTGAACCTGATCGAGATAAGTAAGCTTCTTCCGTCTAGAATGAGTGTGTGATCTGGTATTAATTTGTAAAGTGTAAAGTGAAAAAGAATAAAATATAGAATTCTAAGCTTCTTTCCCTTTACCTCATTATCACACCCAGGCTGCTCAGGATTAAAGTCTATTTTCTATACTAACTCATGAAGTGAAATGAGTATGTTACTTTTGTGAAATGTCCGTATGAAAGAAAACCATTTCGCTGCTTTTGAAGCTGGAGACTTTGACTGAAATTTGGAATATATTCTCGTGTATTCCCTCGAATCATAAAGTGTCATGATTTTCCAGATACGCCCACTAGGGACGTGATATAATTTCTAATATATCTTTAGCACTATTAGTGGCTTGACATTAGATTTGAAATTTGGAATATATACTTGGGTTGCCAACCAAAGTAAGTGGCAAATCAGGAAAAACTGTACATTCTAAAATAAGACTAAAATACTGTTGACCTCCTCTATTGATTTGCTTAAAATGGTATACATATATGTATACCAACTGGGGGCGTGACAAGTCGGAAAATAGAACTGGTAGCGTATGGGCCGTGAATGAGAATTCTGCACTCGGTAACGTCTGACAGCAACTGTCTTAACTTAATTCTTAGTTTTGAAATTCTACAAACTAAGATGGTTTATTTGTAAAAAAAAAATTAAGACAAAAAACCTTAAAATGATCAAATTAATATGCAATTCGGAACACTTGCTAAAGACCTCGCTAATTGGACAGATGGACGTTATCGACAAATACTTAGATCTAATTCAATAATAAGTAAAAAATTCAAGAGGCAACCAATGCTTATATATTGCTTTTTATAGCTTTTGAATAACATCTTTGAAGTATTCAGTGAATATGCAATATAGTTAATTCATTTATTTAATGAATCTACAGCCTAATGACTTCTCCGATTACTTCGAAACAGATGCTTGTGTCACGCTGCAAATTATTGGAGTCAAAGGCCTTCAATGCGGTAACAATCTTGTATCGACCACTTAGGGGCATTCCATTGAATTCCATTGTCACATTTATGTCAAACGGTTCGTGAATCAGTTGAGTCTGTATGACATTATTTAGCAATATTTAGTCAAATAGAAAGTTGTAATATACATACTCCTGGGTAAAAGATTTTGTCTTTGACGTCTTGCGCATTAGATATATGCTTTGTCCAATGTTTGTAAAACTCTTGATCCTTTTCAAACACAACTGATCCGAAGTCGCGGATTTTCATGACGTATGGTGTTTGCTGCCAAATTCCACGATCATACCTAAACACTGTAAAGGCAGCCTAAGATAAATAAATATTAACTATTATTTTCAGTCAAATAATATGGGAGTAAAAAATACTTGAACACGATCACCAGTTTGAATACTCCAGATGAAAGTAACATTTCCCGAAACTAATATGACATCATCGTGCGACGAAAAGGATAAATTGGATTTATCCACAAGTCCGTTCATACTGTAAACAGTATTTTTTTCATTTGGACAATCTTCAAAGAAATCATCGTTTTCAGCAATGAAAACATAGTTTACAGCACTTGAACAAATTACGAATAAAACCACGATAAACAATTTGTATAGAGACTTCATTTGGAGCCACATCGTTTCACTTTCGAATCAGCTTCGAATGATATTTGTGCATTTCGGTGTGACATTTTTATACCTTAAATTTAATTGCATTTTACGTTCGAGTATACAATAATTATACACCTTTGTTAGATCGCACCTAATAATATGAAGGTGGACATGGTACTAAACAGTAAACATACATATTATCTACATCTAACGAATCTAACTAATGTTTATATTTCCGTTGTAGTGTCAAATGATTTTCAAATGATGCTAACTGCGCCATAGTTCATAATCTTCGAATCTTTGAATCAGATACACAAAGTTGACTACGTGACAGCATTACGCTGCCTTCCTTTCACAGTAGGTGACTTCCAAAAATATGTTGACTCTATATATTCAAAAATTCAAATCTCTAGCACTTTATATAACAGCGTTTCCGAGAAACCGGATATAGTATTTCCCGATTTGTCACTCACCTAGTGGGCGTATCGAGAAAATCTTTACACTTTATCGAGTATATATTCCTAATTTCAAGTACTCTTCAATAGCTTCGAAATGGGATACTCTCATATGGACAACAAGACGGATATCGCACAAAACCAATATACTCAAATCAGTTCGTAAATGAGTATAAAACAAGTAAGAAAACTCTAGTCGGTGGTGCCCGACTAGGAGATCTCCTGAACCCCACCCGATCTGTATTTCAAAATCCAAAATAAAACAAAAATCAAAATTTTATAAATCATAATTTAATCTAAATAAAAAATTTGGAGACTCTAGCTTCAAAGATGTAGGAGATTTAATTTACTAACTTGATTTCGATAGGGTTTTTAATCGATAACAATAAAACGGGAATAGTTATCGATTTTGTTAAAACAAACTAGATATTTTCGTGCTATACATGGACCCACAGAAAACGTCTCAAGTCTCTAGCTCTTATAGGTTATAGGACAGACGGACAGACAGCTCGTCCCCTGATCAAGAATATACATATGTATATACTTTATGGGATCTGTTACGTCCCTTTCTGCCTGTTACAACAAACCATTATATCCTGATTTCCCATTTTTAATGGGTTTAGTATATAAATAGAAATTCAATCATAAATTTAAAGCTGTAGAGGACACAATGTATAGAATCAATAAGGAATAGTGCATTCATCGTCAAGTGGGTGTACACCAAGAATGGATAATCAGCAAACTTTAAATGAGTGCAAATCCTTTCCCTCAGCTGAGATGTTTAGTGACAAGCACGATAGAGTCAAGAAAATGGGCCACAGCTATGTGGAATATAGCATGGGCCATGTGTTTTCGATTCGGACAACTTTGATGCCATAGTAAACGATACAAACCTGATAACCAAGGCGCTGACTTACAATGTTTTGCTTCCGGGTTTACACACTGGCCTGCTGACATCGACAGGTATACAGGGGATAGAATTTGGTAGTATTGAACTCGATTAAGCATTCAAACTTTCCGGTTAGAAATTTTTTGCAGAAATTTTCCAGTGAGTTTCATATAAAAATTTTAAAACATAACATTGACTTTAAGCGGAGATTTCTATCTCTCTAACCTAGGTTTACTCTAACAGCATTTGTGTTACGTTTTACAGTAGGTGCCTCCTTCGCCAATTTAACTCAAATATCAAGCTGAATGACATGGCTGTCAAAGGGGATCGGTATCGCCAAAGCTTCACCATCATTGAAAGGATCTTTATAAAGAGAATGGGCAACTCGATCTATTGGAATAATACGATGTATAATCTTTTCGGTGCCAGTGAGAACAAACGATTCTTAAAAGATGATTTCTCCAGTGAAATTATAGCCAAGCGTCGAATACTTCTGGAACAGGAAATTAAAGAAAAGCGAATCACTCAAGGAGCAGATGATGATAATAAGGGTAAAGTACAAAAAACATACAGTGGCTCACAGCTTATTTGACCCACCATTAAATACAAATTTCAACTGCTCATAACTTTAAAACGAATAGAGATTTTTTAGTATTTAGTTAAATATAAAACATAATTTTTTTTATTCATTCCTTAAGCAAAACAATAACAAAATAACAAAAACTAAAATAATTCATGACTTCCAGCCCACAGCTTATTTGACCCAGTCGAGATTATAACCAGTAAGTTCAAAATTAAGGCTGGTTTTAATATATTTAATATTTGGTATGACCCTCTTTTTCATTCATTACAGCCTTAAGTCTTCAAGGCATTGACGCCACCAATTTTTTTGTGGTTACGGGCTGGATTTTCTTCCATTCCTCCAATAGTGCAGTTTTTAAATCATTTTTGTTGGAAATATTTCGGGACCTGATATTGGCGTCCAAAATGGCCCACAAATTTTCAATCACATTGAGGTCTGGTGACTGTGCTGGCGGTTTGAGATTATGCGGGCAGTTCCATATCAGCCAAGACTAAACAATACCCGATGTGTGCTTGGGGTCATTGTCCTGATAGAAAGCGAAACCCTCTTTTATAGCCAGATCTTCAGCACTTTGGATAAGATTTTCTTTTAAAATATTTAAGTACATATTTTTATCCATGGTACTTTCAATAAAAGCCAGTCTTCTTCAAATTGAGCAATTTTGCGCCGAGAAATTCAATTTTTAAAGTGGTTTAGCACCAACTCCCGCTGCTCTATGGTTGTGCCCTTTCTCATTATTGCAAACTCGTGCTTCTCTGACAAAATTAAACTTAAAATTTTAAAAATGCTCCAAATTTACTTTGCGAATGCAATGATCAGTATGAAATATACATATGTATATGTACATATATATACATATGTACATACATATACATATGTCTAATATTATTTGGAGACATTGTCTTAGCGAAGCGAGTTTCGGTCATGCCGTTCTCAATTGCGTCGCACAATTCTTTCTTGAGCCTAACACCGAACCACACTCGACGACAGCGCCGCCGCGCCGTCGCCTCACTAAAACGGTACTTTTTAAAAGCGACAACTCAATTAACCAATCACAGCCCTTACAAAGGCTGAAGCAATATCAGAGTCATACTTAATTATTGTGAAATACCCAAAGACGCACCAACACACACTCAGTGTAACTGTCTCTCTCACACACATTCTTTTTTTTTAGTTGTCGACTTGCACTCGGGTGTTTCGCCGCGTTTATTCAAGCCAACTCATTACTGTGCAGCAACCTTTTTGGGCTTTTAGTTACAGCAAATATTGCCCTTCTTTGGGTGGAGCTTTGCGCTCTCTTCTTCAGATACAACAACAATATTAATTCTTAATACATTAATTCTTAATACATTAATATTTAATATCTAGGGTATCTCAGTGGCGGCGACTGTGTCGATCGGTCAAAAGCTTTTTTAAGAGCTTTTGCTGAACAGCTGTTTACAGCATGTTTTACATTTAGAGTTTTGGCAAATTGATCCAGTCCGGAAGCAAATTTTATAATCTTACAATTTTTGCTTAATTTAATTGAACAATTTTCATAAACTGGGTTTTTCTTGATTCTTGGACCAGCCAATAGCATCGTCGGAAGTTGCGTAAGTACTAAATTTGTCAATTCTTTACATCTACTTAATATTAATTTACATATATTACACTATCTTATTGTAATTGCAGCCTCTCCGGATCGTCATAGATGCTTCTAGTACGCGCCGGCACGTTCGTATACAGTACGCAGTGTTGAAATTTAGGCTATTTAATAGAAAATCGAGCTATTTTTCAAAGCGATATGCTATAAAAATTTTGAAAATGCTTTAGCTATAATTTGAGCTATTTTACAAAAGATAGCAAAACGTAGGAAAACGTAGCGATACTACGCAAAGTTGACAACTTATCGGTAGAAAGTGTGTTTCGAGCCAATAAACCTAGTATATTGCCAATTCTTGTATATTTTTTATGCAAAAAATATTTAAAATTTTTTAAGCCAAAAAGTAATAAAAAACATACAAAAAAAAAGTATAAATAATTTTGGCTATTTTTTTTCAACTATTTATTTTTACTTTTTAGCTATTTAGTTTTTTTTGGTCTCAAAATCTGGCAACACTGTCAGTACGCACCCATACAGTACGATCCGACATACATATGTATGTATATAATATACATATACATATATATATGTACATATACATATATATGTACAAAGTTGGTCAACAGTAGTTTAGTCCTTAAACTTTGAGTTTCTAACTATAAACTATAGAAGATACAGTCACCCGAAAATTTCAAATCTCTAGCACTAATAGTGCTAAAAAAATAGCAAAATTTATGCGAAACACAATATAAACATATTCAGATCCGATTTTCCAAGACCCCAGTGGACGTAGCCATGTAATTTTTTGTTAATCCTTAGAAGGCGTCTAAGGTAACGTAACTGCGAGCTTACGCTCCAAAAATGTGGAAATTACAGGGTGTTGTTGGTATGTAACCATGCCATATCTTTTTGATCTTGGGTTGTCAACAAGACGGGCATTTCACAAAACCAATATACCAAATACAACCAAATATTTTTACACAAAACTATAATCGATATGTGCTTATAGACAAATCATATTTATGAGCTGCTTATCATGAATAGGACAATCTGGTCTACAATCTGCTTTCAAATATTTCAGTTGCTTAGAGGCCGTGGATTCACTTCAAAAGAGATAACAATGTTTCGATTTCTACTATCCAGCTAACACTCTTTTTAACAGATATTGAGCATTGCATATTGATTGGATAATTTGCGTTAGCAAAGATCTAGCAGTCGGGCAGACCCGTTTGAAAATGTTTTGCCTCAAAGCTATTATTGTGAAAAAGCCCAATCATTCCATGACGTATGAATTTCAATCTGACTGAAAAGGTCTTCCTGTGTTTTATTGCAATTCATATTCAAATGAAACGAAACGCAGGTAGGACGAATGTGTTGGTTCTTATTTACCGTTCGCAGATGTCAAAGGAAACAAATAACATAAAAGCAATAAAATTTAAGTCGTTGACTTGTTTCATTTCAAATTGATTCAGCCTAGCTGAACGACAAATATTGATTTGATTTGCATAGGGTCTTTGTTAACGTGGCTAATCGTAGTGAACCATACGTGCGACTCGCGCAAGGGCTCGGCGGGAGGGTTATGTGTGTGTAGTAAAGAGTTTAAAAGCCCTGGCCAGCTCAAAAATTCAATTACTTGCATTTGCTTTATGTACGCGACTCGCATTTCATTTGCACTGGGGTGACACCGCTGCCCGCAACGTCCCAATCTCTGGCCCAGGTCACAAGTCTCAGCACTCCACCATTATAACGAAAACGGACAAGTGAAAGTAAACGAGCTAAATTGAGAGGCAGCAGCCAACAATGGTTGCCAAAGAATTCTATTTCACACCTCCCTGCACATAATAATGTGATTCGCATAGTGCTATTTTTTCTCCTCAATATTAAAGTAAAACCATATTCAGCGCACCTCAACAAGTTCGGCCAATCAAAGTCCTCATCTGAGGCACTCGTTGCGAAAAAAAAACAACATAAATAGAAAGTTATCCAAAATAGAGAAAGTCAATGCTCTAAATTCTAGTTATGTCATGCCGTTCACATGCAGGCAAGAATGTTAGGCAAATATTAACTAAAAGTAGTAACAAATTAGAAAAACTATTTATTTGTGCTACTATTTATGCTGTAAAGTGAATCTCGCCCCGAAGAATAAGTATCATATTTATATCTATTGCCATGGTTTCTCATGGAGTATATGGCACAAATGTTTTACTTATGTCCCTATACTCGATGGCTTTGACGTTGGGGATGGTCGAAATGCTTTGTGCACGGGCAAACGGAGATTGTATAATTTTCCCTTAGTGTACCATAAGCAGAGCTGTTATATTAATAATAATGTTAATGTTAATGTTAATAGGTTTTTGTTCTGAAGAATTCCATTTGAATGGAAATTCAAAATGGGTTTTTGTTCTGAAAACCCATTTTGAATTTCCATTTTTGTTCTGAAAACCCATTTTGAATTTCCATTCAAATGGAATTTTTAACAGCTCTGACCATAAGAAATGAGGTATACCTAGTCCTATTTATGTATTTGCTAATATTTACTAAAATGCAAGTTATCATGCGTTAACTGTGGCCATCTAAAACTGGGCATTATCAGCAATAGAATTATGCTGACAACATTTCCCGGGCCAGTGACTCCTCATCCAACCGTTGCAAAACACGACAATTGCACGAGGCGCATGCTTAGTAGTTCTGACATTTATAAATTGGTTTTGTGCAATGTCTGTCATGATGTCCGTCCGTCTGTCCGTATGAACGCAAACCATTTCAACGTTATTGATGCTAGAGAGTTGAAATTTTGAATATATAGTCGGGTTGACAACCCAAGATCAAAAAGAAATGTCGGAGATATCTACGCATAAAGGGCGCGTAGCAAACCGTAAAAGTTTATATCTCCAAAAGTTTTAGATTTTGAAACCTAAAAATAATAATTGGGGATAATTGAGTTAGTGGTGGCCCCCTCTATCGATGACCCAAAAAAATTGTTTACGCCTCCTTTAGGGCGTGGCATGCCAAAAAAAAACACTTTAATTTCCACATGTTTGATTTAACTCCCGCTCGATGATGATAAAGTGTTTCTGTGTCCAATCTGAGGTATTCTCGAGCTTTCACAAGTGAGGAGCCAAGAGACTTGGGCATCTGGTATTGAAAGGAACTGGCAAACCATGTGAGACATTTTAGGTAAGCTTTACCTTTAGACGTTTGTCTTTACTTTTAGACAAATGTTCACATGTGCTATTCAGCTACATATGTGTGTGTGTCCGTTGCAGCCAATTTCCCTGACTCCCCTTGACGACATCTTTTGTCATATTCACGTTTGCTCCAACAGACATCTCAATTGTCCCTTGAAATCAATTATTAATTATTGTGAAGTCGTTAAAGCAATGCCCGTCAATTGAAAAGGAGTTCTTAATTAATATACGCCAGACATTGTGCATCTCATTAGCACCCTAAGATCATTGGAGTATATTAAATGCCAATTACGAGCAAATGTAATATTCAGCTGCCCTTTGTCATTGACGACCAACAGATACAGAACAACTCAGAATATTGAAGTCGGGCGCCTTCGAGGGGTACTGCAGTAATTTACCTGTCAAGTTATTGAGTTCTGGCTCCAATACTCTGGAAGATGCTTATTTACGCCCTCAATATGGGCGTAGATATATCAACAGATTTCAACATTGCACAAAACCAAGATATTCATTTCACTTCGTAAATGAGTGTAATAATTTAAAATTATAATTTAAATTTAGTTTCGTTCATCGAACGAGAACCGATATATGTATGTATGTATTTTAGCTGAAAATAGGTATAAACTTAAGCTAAAGTAGTAGCTGAGAAAATGTGTACGTTTGGCGCTGTTCCTATTTTCAGTGGGCTCAGGGTATAAAAAACGTGATTTCTAATGAACTCATTTCTTATTTATTTTGCCCTTTACGGCAATTGCAAAACTAAATTGTCAAATACCAATAACTAACCAGCCGGCTACATTAAATTGTGAACTTTCTAAATGCAACTACTAAGCCCCTAATAAATATTCGAAATGAAATCTCAATTGCTAGTTTTTCTTCAAATTTGCTTTTACTATGAAATTTAGCGTTAGCACTAAGCAAGAAATTTAATTTTCGAATACTGAATATTTGCTAGTGAGTTATGAACTTAGTTGACAAGCAAAATAAACATGTTAGAAATTTATTAATACAGAAACTTTATTGCTCTTTAAGGGTTGCAATCATCTGTTACAGCCAGGCTAATCGCCACAGAAAATGATTACGTATTTAATGCGCCCAACTGTAGCTATTTACAATAGCTATACGGCATATCTTGTTTAAAATCACTCAAAGCTAGACACCGTACAAATCATAAACAGCTTTGTGGGGATGGGAAATTATGATTTAAACTAAATCGCTCTATAATCTTAAGTTAACAATGGAGTCAATTATATTAGTTGGTGTTATGTTGTTATTGTTATTTGGAGTCAACTAAATCCGTCTATTGTAGTCCCATGCACGACGCGTCGGTAATCTTTTCAATTAGCGATGCAAACTTACGTGGATTAATACAGCCACAAAATCAGTGCTGCCAGTGCGCCTCCAAAGATAAAATTGTGTACTCGCATCCACAATGTATCGCCCACGCCACCCATTCACCTCACCATAAAGCCTTTGTTTATTGTCACGCTTCAAGCAGATGAGAAGTTGTTTCAAACAAGCAAGAACGTTGCAGTCGTGCGTTACTGACTGCAGAATACTCATTCACGGCCCAAACGATACCAGCTCCATTTTCTGATTTGCCACGCCCCCAATTAGTATATATGTATATATATTATATATATGTATATATATTTCTATAGGAGGACAACAGTAATTTTGTGTTTCAATTTTGTGGGCGTAGATATGCAATTTTTGGGCAATCTTTAGAAGGAGTTTAAGGTAACGTAACTGTTAAGTTTAGACGCTTACGTTCCAAAAATGTGGAAATTACAGGGTGTTTGTTGGGGCGAACATAACCAATATACCAATATATTGCACAAAATCAATATACTAATTTCACTTCGTGAACAGAGCTGTTAAAAATTCCATTTGAATGGAAATTCAAAATGGGTTTTCAGAACAAAAACCCATTTTGAATTTCCATTTTCAGAACAAAAACCCATTTTGAATTTCCATTCAAATGGAATTCTTAACAGCTCTGTTCGTGAATGAGTACAAAAATACAAAATATATATATTTTTTGTTTTTGAATCAAATTGTATGAAATAATAAATAACGAGATTTGAAATACGAAAAAGCTAAAAATGAAAAAAATGTTTTGGACGATGCCAACAACATCTAAGTACTAGCCGCGTCCGCCGCTACCTCATTTTGGTAATCGGATGAGGATTGATTTACTCAGCGTGGTATGCTCGTTGGTAAAAGCCGAGAGGTTAGAGAACAAACATTTTGCTGCAATTTTAAAACAACAAGTGCTGAATATTCGTGCGTTACAAATGAGTGTGATGTGCGATGGGCTCCATGCTGCATAGTTGGGGCTCAATGGCAAAAAAAGATAAATGTCTCAGTTACCATAAATGAGTAAATAATGAGGTAGAAAAATAGTGAAAAATTAGTAACGAGGAAAAGTAAACTTTGAACTTTATGGATGATTAATTAAAATATTTATTATATACATATATATGGTATCAGCAACAAATGTATTGAATTCTTGTTGACGAATCTTTTATTTGTTACAGAGAGCTTCATAGCAACAGTCACAAGCGTTGGACAGTATAGTGCTGGGGTAGACTTTAAGGATGGGTTAGTTCGCTCTGCACAGTGCTGACAAAAATAAAATCATTTTCGGAGTGAAACGAATGTCGAGTTTACATAGCAACGTTGCGTCATTTTTCCATTAGTGTGCTGGGCACATATAGTAAAATATTAAATGTATCCAGTCTCATATATGTATGTATATACTTCCGTATATGTATATGCATACATATGAGTGTGTACTTGAATCATGGCATGTTCTATGCTAATCGGAACAACAGCCAAAAATTTGCATTTTGGAGCTTTAGGCGGTGGCTTTCAACGCCTGCTAAGCCAGTTGAGCCAGTTGGTTCAGCTCCCGCCGCTCTGTTATGACAAATTGTTCTTGTGTCCAGTCTGACGTATTGTGAGGATTTCAAAAGTGAGAAGCCTTGAGCCTTGGGCATCTGGTATTCAAAGAAACTGACAAACCGTATGAGAGGCTTATGTTTGGACATTGCCAATGCTCACATATGCCATCCTCCTGCTGCATACATAACATATGTGTGTCCGTTGCAGGCAAATACTTTGATTTACTCCCCTTGACGAACTCTTTTGTCATATTCACGTCTGCTCCAAAGGACATCTTAATTGTCCCCTTAAATTAATTATTAATTAGTGTAAAGTCGTTGAAACAATGCCAGGCAAACAGCTCTGTCATATTCTATTTAAAAGACGATGCAGACTGTTCGCCTCTGATTAACATTATGTCCTAATTGGAAAAACGTGGGGCTATTGAATTAGATAATATATACCATAATCCCAGCCCAACCAGTTGCCTTGTATCTGCACATACGCACACCCGAACATAGAATAGAAAACTGAAAGTGATAGAATTCTATTCTATTGACAGAATGCCAGACATGGAAAGAGAAAAGTCCTATGACTTCAAGAAAACAGGAAAGCTATCGATTTTTTTATGGGAAACTATTTTGTCGCATGGTTTAGGAGGATGGACGGACGGACGGACGGACGAACGGTCGGACGGACGGACAAACTAGATCGACTTTGCTTCTAATTTTGATTAAAACTATATATGTACATTCGCTATGGCCTAGGCTACGCCTCCTTTACTCACATTTGCAAGGGTATAAAAACAATCAAATTTAAATTCAGCTGCCTTTATCATCGACAGCCAACCAGAAACAGTTGGCCAAACAGCCTAAACAATAGCCAGAATATATTCCAACAAATGTATGGCCAACAGATGCAGCTGCATGCGTGGCCGATGAGAAGCAACAAGACTAATGCACGACCGAGCTGTGGCAACACACATACGTAAAAGGAAAGGCACAACCCATGCCAATGGGCTTACCAAAATGGCAAATAGGGTCAGCATACATATACACAAATACATATACACACATATAGAACTGCAGCAGTAATCAGCTGCAGAAATAGTAAATAAAGCGAAGCTACGCAAAATTCATTTGAAGCTCATGGAATTGGCGCATAAATTCAGCACTCGTGTTTTGACAGCCAGCATCCCAGATGCTGGATATTAACTGTCCGCCATGTTGACAGCTGCAATAATTTGTATCCAAATAGGCGACTGTGCACTGTCAGACAGCGAACCCTGCCCTTAATTTGTTTAAGGCCGGCTAACTCATGCGAAAGATCATTTATTTCGGCATTTTAGTGAAGAGTAAAGAAAGTTTATTGGTTTAATACCCTCTTAAGATTGATCAAAACTTTAAAACATCTTTGCCTAGTGTACAAATCAGACGAAACAACGGGTTTTTCTTAGTTTTGGTGTGACTTACGCCAAATGTCTGCAGGGCGATGATAAACGGTATAAAGAGCACCCTTGGGTCGAGGCAGTTCCAAAAATATTGATTGATGAACAAATCACTACGTTCTTGTTTGTTACACTCATTCACTAAGTGAAAGAGTATATTGGTTTAGTGCAATGTCCGTTCTGCTGTCCGTCCGTCCGCATGAACACAAATCATTTCGCCGCTATTGAAGCTAGAGGCTTGAAACATTTACTCGGGTTAATAACCCAAGATACAATATTTATAGTGAACATATAGGGGTCGTGGCAAATCGGTATCTTCTATAGTTTTACAGTTAGAAACTCAGCTCCATCCTGATTCCTTTACGATAGAAGATTCACTTTTGACCCTAAAAAAGTTAGTATCCAAATTTTGGATACCTTAGAGATTTGATTGTATATACTACTTATTGTCGAAGGTAGCTAATAAGTTGTTGTATTTCTCTCATAAATCATTGAATCTTGTAAAAACAATCAGGAGTTTGACTTAAAGGAAAATAGAGTTAATTTACAAATTGATCTGCTCAGAAATATATTATCCTTCATCCTTTCTACTCACATCTCTGCTAGGGTATAGAAACAGTGAAAGACCGTCAGCAAGCGTTGACTGCCATTGAATTTAAGTGAAGAGGTCAAATGCTAAATTTCAATTGCGAGCTTTGCATCCCACAGCGGAATTTACATTTTCGATTCACAAATACAAGCGCAAATGTTGGTGCAGAGGCATTAGTAGCTAGCAGCAGCCGCATCCTCCCTCTCTCTGTCTCTATCTCTCTCTCTCTGTCCCCCTCTCTGTCTCTCTCTAGCCCTTTTGCTGTGAATGCAAACGCAGTGAACCGCAGGTAACATGAATGCCATTATCAGCTCATCGTCATTAGGCAGGTGTTGAGCGTGAATGGGCGTGTTACGGTGGGCGGTGCATTCGGCACTTTTCCACTGTGAATTCCTCTTCTTCTCTGCTAGTTACATTCAGCTAGAAGCATTTGGCTCATTAGATTATTGATTTTTGGGCTTACCAATTGAATATTTTTACATGTTTTAGCTTTCCCTCGTGTAGAAATTGAAAGCAATAGACTAATTGTCATTTATCGACACTGATATTCAGTGGAAGCGTAAAATGAATCTCTTTATATGCTGCATTCCTTTAAATACATTAAGATTTATGCATAATGTTGTAAGCTCGTTCGTGATACAGAATGTTTTACTGTCTCTGGTAGAGAGACAAATGTTGGACCAGTCGTGTTGTGGTCCCATGGGTAGGTGTAAAAGCCGCTGGGTCAGCATATTTTGTTCTGCTGCCTGGACGGAGCACCGACCAACGACATCCGGGGCAAACCAGTTGGCGTTTTCCTAATGCAAATTGTGTGTCGCCTTCGTGGTTTTTTTCTGCAACGAGTTTGTATTTGCTTTGCTTTTGTCTGCATTCTATCGTGTAGCAGCCAAAGAAGGGTATACCCATTTAGCTAGATGGTAAATTAAATGATTAAATGAGCTCAAATTATTATAATTATCTAAGAAAATTTAGAAAAAA
>JAWNPC010000146.1:0-10719 GCA_035045365.1 Drosophila leonis | reverse complement strand
GGCCTGCGAAATAAAAAAGATTATTTAAAAATATATATTCAAGCAACTAAAATTGACACTAACTTGATTTCCGAAATGCACTTTATTGATAACAACGCAATACAAGCGGAAGATGCCAGTGCTGCCACTAATTCCTTTACAGATGCCAGAGCCGGCGCCAACATCAGTGCCTGTGCCGCCAACAACTCCTACCCAGAAGCCTGAGTCGGCGCGATCGATAGTGTCTGCCGCCACAAACTCCTATCGAGATGCCAGAGCCGGCCCGAACTTCAGTGCCTGTGCCGCCATCAATCCATGCCAGAGCCGGTGCAAACTCCAGTGCCTGTGCCACCACTAACGCCACCGACGACCTAGACGAGATGTTCCCAACTAAATATTCTGGAAAAGACGAAAAAACACATTAGTTAGTTAAGTTTATAAACTTACACTACACACAACACTATTGTAAATTCACACAACACTGCCACTATTTTGCTAAATGTTAGCAAATCTAACCAATCGAGCACAACATGTAAAACTTAACATAGCTGTCGTTAGAAAATTACTGTAAAAGTCCTTCATGGACTAAAAGTCAATAAAAATAATTAAGTCCTCTCATTGAGACTTGGACGGTTGCTGGGTGCAGTCGAGCGGCCGCCCCACAGCCACAACACACGTCTTGGTCAGAAAAAAAAAAACAAAAAAGTTTCTACGATAGTAATAGGTCGGCTTAATAAACGCGGCTAAACACTGCAGTGCAAGTCGACAAATAGAAGAGTGAACACGTGTCTTTTTTTGAGCGGAGTAAAAATGGGAAGTGGTGCAAATTAAAATTGGATTTTGACAATTTTATAAAATGAAATAAAAGGAAGCGGACATTTTTGAATTTAATTTAAAAATAAATAAATTAAATTAAATGATTTTAAAAATGCAAATAAATTAAATAAAATAAATTTAAAATTGAAATTAAATAAAATAAAAATGAAATTAAACGCAAGTAAATAAAAATGCAATTAATTGCAAATAAATACAAATAAAGCAAAATGAACAAAAATGAAAACGCAACTATACGAAATTAAATAAAAATGAATTTAAATGCCATTAAATAAATTAAAATGCAATTAAATTGATTAAAAAACGAAATTAAATGCAATTAATAAAAAAATAAAAAAACATTTAAAAAAAATAAATTTAAAAAAGAAAAAAATGTTTATTATTTGTGCAAATAAATAACATTAATTAAATGATGTTATAAAAGTGTGAAACATGAACAATTGACAATTAAAGACAATTAAAGACATTTAATATTCAATACAACAACACAAAGCAAGACAAAATGCCAACGCAAAGAGAAGGAAGAACAAAGCCAAGCCGGCTGCCCAGGCAACAGCGATGATCCACAAGCCACGGACGAAATGGAGCAGCGGCTGGACATTCTTCGTAAATTGTGCGACCCTGATGCATTACGTGTCCAGGAGAGGGCTTCTTTGGATTGTGCTGCCAATTACATGAGCGGTGAGTACTCTGATTCACATACATATACGCTCATAAAGCAACCAAAAGAAGCGACGCCAAAAACGGCGTCTTCTCCTCACACACCCATACATACAAACGACACGAAAGACTCAAAGACAAATGCCGAAACAAACGGCACATGCAAATTCACTCAAAGCTGCACTCAAAACTACAATCAAAATGTCACTCAAAATTACACTCAATACGTGGACGACAAAATAAGAGACTTGCAAAAGCACTCAATGCACAGCCAAAAAGTCACTCAAAGAGAGAATGAAAACTCTCTGCGAGCCAATTATAATACAGTCAGGGCACAATTCAAGTCAGCAACTACAACAACAACAATTCAAATACAAACGACTAACTGACAATATCAATAACTACAACAACTACAATGACAACAACAACAAATACAACAACAACAACTACAACATCAACATCAGAGCCAACACCAAAAACAACATCAGCCAACTCGCGACGCACCGATTTTCAACTAAGCTCTTGAACATATTCGAAGTTGAGCTGCCTACAATTGCTGAAGGCAGCCACGAGAAGATTCTGGAGCTGAAAGTGCTGAGTGGCCAAAAAGTGAGGATCGAGCGGCAGGCCAAGCCGGTCGATCCCTCACAATGCCACCGCTGCCAGGCATTCGGCCACACTAAGAACTACTGCCGACGCCCTTATCGCTGCATGAAGTGTGGAGGCGAGCATCCCTCAACGGCCTGTACAAAGCCGAGGGATGCCCCAGCTACGTGTTGCAACTGCAAAGGGGCACACATCAGCTGCTTTAAAGGCTGCCCTGCCTTTAAGGCAGCTAGAAGCAAGCCCCTTTCAGTACGAGTAATCCCACTTATAAAAAAGCAGCAGCAAATTCTCGAACAGCCACAACAACAACAACAGCAAGAACAGCAGCAACGAGCATGTACAGCAAGGCAGTCAATGGAAAACTCAGCAAATGAAAAGAAGAAAAATGAAGCGAGGCGGGCTGCAAATAAAGAAGAAGAAGCAAAAACAACAACAGCAAGAAAGGTTGTTGCAGCCACAACAACTAAGAAAACAGCCAATAAGGCCAGTGCGATGAAAAACAGTGGGCGTACACGCAATCCGGCACAAACGCACCTGGCAAACTTCCAGACGAAACTACGTGAAGAGCAACAGAAGACAACTACGCTGACTAAAGCTCTGGAAAAAAGCGTAGAGACAATCAAAATAATGGAGACCAGAATGAACCAACTAATGCTTATGATGGAACGTTTATTGGGAATTCAGCCAATCAATACAAATACAACGAACATCAATAAGAAAGACAGTAAATTACAGCAACTAAATCAACATCAGCAACAACAACTGCCCAGTCTAGTGAACTTCAGAGCATTTGAGTTTACGGAACTGGACATCGAGGATGAAGATGAAGATGAAGATGTGAACATGGATACAAGCTGGTGTACCACCAGCTCCATAAGTTCTACAGTAGATGACATGGGACTGTATTAACGGCCCCCCGGACTTGACGAATTGACGACGGCCCAATTAAAAAACATGAAAATGAACAAAAAAGAAGAAAATACAAGTTAATATTTGCCTATATAAATACTAATATATAGACAAATAAACACTTACTTGAACAAAGATGATCCAATACAGCGAAGAAGAATGTATCCAGGATCGCCGCTTCATGTTTTTCTGCAAAGAAATGGAAATAAATATTAAATAAATGTAAAACATATAACTAATAAACACACTTACCTGACGAGCTGCAACTGAAGAATGTAACAAATACAGCGATGATGTCCGTATCCAGTGCCGCCACTACATGTTTTCTGAAAGAAAATAAAATAAATGTTAAATAAATGTAAATAAAAGTAAAACATAATAACACAAATAAACTTACCCACACAAAGGCGAGCTGCAACTAAAGCGATGATGTCCAAATCCAGTGTCGTCGCTAAATGTACCTGAAAAAAGAATAGAAAATACATGAAAATACAAAACAAATAAACATACCCATAAACAGCATACAATGAAATGCATCAATTCAAGCGCAATCACTATAAGCTTTCTGCAAAGAAAACGTCACACAAAACAAATCAACAAATACTCACCTATATAACGACGAACTCCAAAATCGCCGTTATATTTTCCTGCAAATAAGACGAAACTTATGTAAAGCAACTATTTACATAACATCGAATATAAACACTTACATGAAGAAGAGCTGCAAATCCAGTGAAGACGGCCCGTTTCCAGAGTCGCCGCTACAAGTTCCTGAAAAGATGCCAAAACTTATGTAAAAATCTATTTACATAACATCAACATCAACACTCACCTACACGCAGCGTACAGCGATGAGCTGCACTCGCAAATCCACGCAGCGCTGCTCCAATACAGCGAAGATGCTCAACAGTGTAGCCGCTACAAGACCTTATAATATAAAAAATACAAAAAATATGAAAACTATGCTAAAAATTGTTAAGAACAACATATCTACTACAATTCTTACATACCATTAAAGTCTTCCCTTTGGTCGCCTTCAGATGCCAGATGCCAGACGAAGCTTCTTCATACAAACGAAAACCGCAGAACACCAAACTCACGCATTAATGTATATAAATATATATACAAACATATACGTATATATAATTTTATATATATTATATATGTATGTGTAAATGCGTGAATGCAAATACAAACATGTTTACCAATCGCAACGCAAGCATGTTTATCCATCCCTGGCAGGCTGCAAGAGCCAGATGAGCTGCTGACGATGGGCCAATCCCGGTCCAACGATAGCGGCCACTGCTGCAAAAAACACCTATGACGATCCAGAGAGGCTGCAATTACAATAAGATAATATAAATAGATGTAAAAGTCATGTAAATTAATATTAAGTAGTATATAACAAATTGTCAAAAATTAGTACTTACGCAGAACATGTATAAGCAGACGGGCCTATTCCGGCCAAATTACTAAGTCCACTGTCCCAAAATAGTTTAGGGACAGTCCAGAGGGGACGAAACTTCTAAGTAAAGCCAGAAAAATTAATGTAATTTACTGACAAATAGCTTAAAACAATTTGTCTCAATAAGCATTGAAAATGTAAAACACGTATAGACGATGAGCAACCATATAGGGTCAAAATTGGCCCTTTTATGCAGTTTTCTGCTCCGATGATGCTATTGGCTGGTCCAAACACAACAACAAAACCCAACGTATATAAAAAATGTCACTAAAATAAGTAAAATTGTTAAATTGTTAAATTTGCTATAAATTCAAATCAATTTGTCAATACAAAAAAAATGTAAACAAAGCTGAAACAGCTGATCAGCCAAAGCTCTAAAAAGCTTTTTAGAACGAATGACATAGTCACCGCTAATGCGATACCCTAGCTATAAAGTAAATTGTTGTTGTATCTAAAGAAGAGAGCGCAAAGCTTCAAACAAAACAAGTGCAATTTACTTTGCTATAACCACAAGTCCAAAAAAGTTGCTAAGCTAGTAATAGGTTGGCTTAATAAACGCGGCTAAACACTGTAGTGCAAGTCGACAAATAGAAGTAATGCAGCTGCAAAGGCTTCTGCCAATGCAAATGCAAATGCAAATCAAATAAAAATAAAAATGCAAATGCCAATACAATTTCAAAATTACACTCAATACGTGGACGACAAAATAAGAGACTTGCAAAAGCACTCAATGCACAGCCAAAAAGTCACTCAAAGAGAGAATGAAAACTCTCTGCGAGCCAATTATAATAAAAGTGTTGCATACAGTCAGGGCACAATTCAAGTCAGCAACTACAACAACAACAATTCAAATACAAACGACTAACTGACAATAGCAATAACTACAGCAACTACAATGACAACAACAACAAATACAACAACAACAACTACAACATCAACATCAGCACCAACACCAAAAACAACATCAGCCAACTCGCGACGCACCGATTTTCAACTAAGCTCTTGAACATATTCGAAGTTGAGCTGCCTACAATGGCTGAAGGCAGCCACGAGAAGCTTCTGGAGCTGAAAGTGCTGAGTGGTCAAAAATGTGAGGAGGCAGCCCAAGCCGGTCGATCCCTCACAATGCCACCGCTGCCAGGCATTCGGCCACACTAAGAACTACTGCCGACGCCCTTATCGCTGCATGAAGTGTGGAGGCGAGCATCCCTCAACGGCCTGCACAAAGCCGAGGGATGCGCCAGCTACGTTTTGCAACTGCAAAGGGGCACACGTCAGCTGCTTTAAAGGCTGCCCTTCCTTAATGGCAGCTAGAAGCAAGCTCCTTTCAGTACGAGCAATCCCACTTATAAAAAAAGCAGCAGCAAATTCTCGAACAGCCACAACAACAACAACAGCAAGAACAGCAGCAACGAGCATGTACAGCAAGGCAGCCTATGAAAAGCTCATCAAATGAAAAGAAGAAAAATGAAGCGAGGCGGGCTGCAAATAAAGAAGAAGAAGCAAAAACAACAACAGCAAGAAAGGTTGTTGCAGCCACAACAACTAAGAAAGCAGCCAATAATGCCAGTGCGATGAAAAACAGTGGGCGTGCACGCAATCCGGCACAAACGCACCTGGCAAACTTCCAGACGAAACTACGTGAAGAGCAACAGAAGACAACTACGCTGACTAAAGCTCTGGAAAAAAGCGTAGAGACAATCAAAATAATGGAGACCAGAATGAACCAACTAATGCTTATGATGGAACGTTTATTGGGAATTCAGCCAATCAATACAAATACAACGAACATCAATAAGAAAGACAGTAAATTACAGCAACTAAATCAACATCAGCAACAACAACTGCCCAGTCTAGTGAACTTCAGAGCATTTGTGTTTACGGAACTGGACATCGAGGATGAAGATGAAGATGAAGATGTGAACATGGCTACAAGCTGGTGTACCACCAGCTCCATAAGTTCTACAGTAGATGACATGGGACTGTATTAACGGCCCCCTGACTTGACGAATTGACGAATTGGCCCAATTAAATAACATGAAAATGAACAAAAAAGAAGAAAATACAAGTTAATATTGGCCTATATAAATACTAATATATAGACAAATAAACACTTACTTAAACAAAGATGATCCAATACAGCGAAGAAGAATGTATCCAGGATCGCCGCTTCATGTTTTTCTGCAAAGAAATGGAAATAAATATTAAATAAATGTAAAACATATAACTAATAAACACACTTACCTGACGAGCTGACCACCGTATCCAGTGCCAGCACTACATGTTTTCTGAAAGAAAATAAAATAAATGTTAAATAAATGTAAATAAATGTAAGACATAATGACACAAGTAACAAAACAAAGAAACTTACCCACACAAAGACGAGCTGCAACTAAAGCGATGATATCCAAATCCAGTGTCGTCGCTAAATGTACCTGAAAAAAGAATAGAAAATACATGAAAATATAAAACAACATAAACAAAACAGAACAAAACAAATAAACATACCCATAAACAGCATACAATGAAATGCATCAATTCAAGCGCAGTCACTATAAGCTTTTCTGCAAAGAAAACGTCACACAAAACAAATCAACAAATACTCACCTATATAACGACGAACTCCCAAAATCTATGCGTTACATGTTCCTGCAAACAGACGAACTTATGTAAAACAACTATTTACATAACATCGAATATAAACACTTACATAAGAAGAGCTGCAAATGTAGTGAAGACGTGGCCCGTTTCAGAGTCGCCGCTACAAGTTCCTGAAAAGATGCCAAAACTTATGTAAAAATCTATTCATAACATCAACATCAACAACACTCACCTACGCAGCGTACAGCGATGAGCTGCACTCGCAAATCCACGCAGCGCTGCTCCAATACAGCGATGATTCTTGATCCAGTGTTGCCGCTACAAGACCTTAAAATACAAAAAATACAAAAAATATGAAAACTATGCTAAAAATTGTTAAGAACAACATATCTACTACAATTCTTACATGCCATTAAAGTATTCCCTTTTGGTCGCCTTCAGATGCCAGATGCCAGACGAAGCTTTTTCATACAAACGAAAACCGCAAAACACCAAATTCAAGTATTAATGTATATAAATATACATACAAACATATACGTATATATAAACATATATATGTATGTGTAAATTCGTGAATGCAAATACAAACATGTTTACCAGTCGCAACGCAAGCATGTTTATCCATCCGTGGCAGGCTGCAAGAGCCAATGAGCTGCTGACGATGAGCCAATCCTGGTCCAACGATAGCGACCACTACAGCAAAAAACACCTATGACGATCAGGAGACGACGCAATTACAATAAGATAATATAAAAAAATATGTAAAAGTCATGTAAATTAATATTAAGTATTATATAACAAATTGTAAAAAAATTAGTACCTACGCAGAACATGTGCGCGGCCTATCCGCCAAAGTATAAGCAGGGGCCTATTCCGGCCAAATTACTAAGTCCACTGTCCCAAAATAGTTTAGGGACAGTCCAGAGGGGACGTAACTTCTAAGTAAAGCCAAAAAAATTAATGTAATTTACTGGTAAATAGCTTTAAACAATTTGTCCCAATTAGCATTGAAAATGTCAAACACGTATAGACGACGAGCAACCATATAGGGTCAAAATTGGCCGTATTATGCAGTTTTCTGCTCCGATGATGCTATTGGCTGGTCCAAACACAACAACAAAACCCAAGGTATACCTAAAAAATGTCACTAAAATATTAAAAGTAAAATTGTTAAATTTGCTTTAAATTCAAATCAATTTGCCAACACAAAAATATGTAAACAAAGCTGAAACAGCTGATCAGCCAAAGCTCTAAAAAGCTTTTTAGAACGAGTTACATAGTCACCGCCAATGCGATACCCTAGCTATTAAGTAAATTGTTGTTGTATCTAAAGAAGAGAGCGCAAAGCTCCCAACAAAACAAGTGCAATTCACTTTGCTGTAACCACAAGTCCAAAAAAGGTGCTACGATAGTATAAGGTTGGCTTATTAAACGCGGCTAAACACTGCAGTGCAAGTCGACAAATAGAAGTAATGCAGCTGCAAATGATTCTGCCAATGCAAATGCAAATGCAAACGCTAAATCAAATAAAAATAAAAATGCAATTTTAAATGCGTATACACTTGCAATTGCAGATGCAATTGCAAATGCAAATGAAATTACAATTGCAGATACAAATGAAAATGCAAACGCAACTTATATATATGACAAATGAAAATTCAAATACAAATACGGGTGCAAATGCAAACGCAAATGCCTTAGAGAAGAAAATAAGGCCCACTCCTCTCTACATACCATCTGAACCACAAATCCTGCCCGTCTTGCAGGGCATAAATGATCTAATTGGAGAATACAATTATTACACCAAGCCAATGGCAGGGCATGGTTTGCGTGTGCAGTGCTTAGATATAGATTCATATCGCAAGCTGGTGCACTACTTTAGAGAAAACAACCTTGTGTCGCACACTTATCAACTCAAGGCTGACAAAGGGTATAGATTTGTAATTAGATATCTACACCATACTACTCCAGAAAAATTGAAAAGATTGAACGCCCACTACGTAACGCAGACGCTGTCCAGTGTCATCGCTGCCAAAAATTTGGACACACCAAAACTTATTGCCGTAGACCATTCGTTTGCGTAAAATGCGGTAGCAATCATCCATCGACGGCCTGTCCAAAAAACAGACCAGCAAAGTGTGCAAACTGTCATGGTCAGCATGCAGCAAGCTACAAAGGCTGCAAAGCTTTTAAGGATGCATGCAAGATAAAGAATCGGTTGGCATGCAACAGACAAATAAATTTGTGACGACATTCATACGCAGCCGTGACAATCCAGCATCAGCTGTGCGCCAACAGACAGGTAAAGTGCAGCGTACAAACGTGCAAGCAATGCTACAACAACAGTAACAGCGTCAACAGCAACAGCAATGGCAGCAAATATACGGACAATTTAGCTATGCTGACGTCCTTATGAAAGGCATTAGAGCTGACCAGCAAAAAAAAGCAACAGCAGCAGCAACACAACGCCAACCCGGCGTCAAAAGAAGCAAACTACAGACGTAAGCAACGGCTACTACAGTATCGGCAGCAGCAACAGCGGCAGCAACAACAACATCATACTAATCCAACTGAGACTGGAATATGATGAAGATCGCGACAGCGATGCTGATATTGCAAATAGCAAACAAACACATATGCGCAACAAAAGTCATAACCTCGACCTCTTAATTGACCTTATGATAAAGGAAAGAAGAAGGACCAGTAACTGTCAATGCCGATACTACAATTCTAGCAAGCGTAGAATCAAAGCTTGATAGACTGCTTGACGTAATCGCAACCCTCACTACATGCTTAATGGCAAATCAATCGGCAAATATGAATCAAAATCTATAATTCTGCCACTACTCAAACAACATTTACCATTCCGATACCAGTAAATGCAAATACAAAGGCAACTGCAAATAGCCAGCCCAGAAAGTAAACTAAAAATCCTAGTCCTGGTAGCCTGCGAAATCAAATAGATTATTTAAAAGAATATACGCAACCAAATAAAATTGACACTAAGTTAATTTCCAAAATGCACTTTATTAATAACAACGCAATACAAGCGGAAGATGCCAGTGCTGCCACAAATTCCTTTACAGATGCCAGAGCCGGCGCGAACTTCAGTGTCTGAAACGCCACAAGCCTCCTATCGAGATGCCAGAGCCGGCGCCAACATTAGTGCCTGTGCCGCCATCAATCCATATCCAGATACCAGAGCCGGTGCAAACTCCAGTGCCTGTGCCACCACTAACGCCACCGACGACCTAGACGAGATGAACGGCCTGCCTCTTCCAGACTAAATATTCTGGAAAAGAAAGAAAAAACACATTAGTTAGTTAAATTTCACAAAATTCAATTTAAATTCTTATTGTTTTGCCACTTTATAAACTTACACTACACACAATATTCAATACAACAACACAAAGCAAAACAAAATGCCAAAGAAGAACAACGCAAAGAGAAGGAAGAACAAAGCCAAGCCGGCTGCCCAGGCAACAGCGATGATCCAAGCCACGGACGAAATGGACAGCTCAGCCGAACTGGAGCAGCGGCTGGACATTCTTCGTAAATTGTGCCACCCTGATGCATTAAGTGTCCAGGAGAGGGCTTCTTTGGATTGTGCTGCCAATTACATGAGCGGTGAGTACTCTGATTCACATACATATCCGCTCATAAAG
>JAWNPC010000145.1:0-42258 GCA_035045365.1 Drosophila leonis | reverse complement strand
TAATGGCAAATCAATCGGCAAATATGAATCAAAATGTACAATTCTGCCACTACTCAAACAACATTAACCATTCCGATACCAGTAAATGCAAATACAAATGCAAATGCAAATGCAAATAATAGCCCAGAAAGTAAACTAAAAATCCCAGTATGGAATGCTGGTGGCCTGCGAAATAAAATAGATTATTCAAAAATATAGACGCAAGCAAATAAAATTGACACTAAGTTGATTTCTGAAATGCACTTTATTACTAACAACGCAATACAAGCGGAAGATGCCTGTGCTGCCACAAATTCCTTTACAGATGCCAGAGCCGTCGCGAACTTCAGTAATTGTGCCGCCAACAACTCCTATAGAGATGCCAGAGCTGGTGCCAACATCAGTGCCTGTGCCGCCAACAACTCCTACCCAGAAGCCAGAGTCGGCGCGAACTTAAGTGCCTGTGCCGCCAACAACTCCTGTCCAGATGCCAGAGCCGGCGCCAACATCAGTGCCTGTGCCGCAAACAACTCCTATAGAGATGCCAGAGCCGGCGCCAACAACTCCTACCTAGAAGCCAGAGTCGGCGCCAACATCAGTGCCTGTGCCGCCAACAACTCCTACCCAGAAGCCAGAGTCGGCGCGAACTTAAGTGCCTGTGCCGCCAACAACTCCTGTCCAGATGACAGCCGGCGCCAACATCAGTGCCTGTGCCGCCAACAACTCCTATAGAGATGGCAGAGCTGGCGCCAACAACTCCTACACAGAAGCCACTAACGCCACCGACGACCTATACGAGATGAACTGCCTGTTCCCGACTTAATATTCTGGAAAAGAAGAAAAAACACATTAGTTAGTTAAAAAATTTGGGGAACAGCTGCTCCTTATCTCATAAAGAAACCTCAAAGTACTGAACATCGCATTATAAGACATTTTATTGGATTTCCATTTGCCAGGAATGATGATATCATGACAGACTTAAAGCTCAATTACGTCATTAATATTATCCAAGACACATCTATCAAACAGAACTCTAGACATTCATCTCACCCCAAATCCTCTTGCACAATCACTCAATTTTTATACTTTACATCCTTCCGCATACAGACTTAAAAGAGCCCAGCTTGAACATCTACCAGACCTTAAACTCCCTTTACCTAATCCACGCTTACGTCCATAACTCATACCTTAATATGATCTTAATTTATTAATATAGCCCACACCTGTTACTCTCACATACATATTTTGTATCAATTCCACACACACACACTGAATATTTGTCAATGTTTTGCCAAAAAGAGGTTTTAAAGTTTTTCTTAGAAAAATGAAACCCACATACAATAAATGATTGCCATAACAAAAAAAAAGTTGCTACGATAGTAATAGGTTGGCTCGACAAATAGAAGAGTGAACACGTGTCTTTTCTTGAGCGGAGTAAAAATGGGAACTGGGTCAAATTAAAATTGGACTTTGACAATTTTATAAAATGAAATAAAAGGAAGCGGACATTTTGAAATTTAATTTAAAAATAAATAAATTAAATTAAATAATTTTAAAAATGCAAATAATTAAAATAAAATAAATTTAAAAATGAAATTAAATAAAATAAAAATGAAATTAATTGCAATAAATGCAAATAAATGCAAATAAAGCAAAATGAAAAAATGAAAACGCAACTAAAAGAAATTAAATTTAATGCAATTAAATAAAAATGCAATTAACTAAAAAATAAGAAACAAATAAATAAAATAAATTTAAAAAAAAAATGTATTTTATTTGTGCAAATAAATAACATTAATTAAAAAATGTTATAAAAGTGTGAAACTTGAACAATTGACAATTAAGACAATTAAAGACATTTAATATTCAATACAACAACACAAAGCAAGACAAAATGCCAAAGAAGAACAACGCAAAGAGAAGGAAGAACAAAGCCAAGCCGGCTGCCCAGGCAACAGCGATGATCCACAAGCCACGGACGAAATGGACAGCTCAGCCGAACTGTAGCAGCGGCTGGACATTCTTCATAAATTGTGCGACCCTGATGCATTAAGTGTCCAGGAGAGGGCTTCTTTGGATTGTGCTGCCAATTACATGAGCGGTGAGTACTCTGATTCACATACATATATGTACGCTCATAAAGCAACCAAAAAGTGTCGCGATGGTGCAAAGATGGATCAGCAAAGTGCCACCTTTGGTACAACATGAGCTGCCAAATGCAACAACAACAACAACAACAGCAACTACAAATGCAAAGGCAGCTCAATCGCCGCTAAAACGGAGGAGTGCCGCGCTAGATGATGATGACGTAGATGATCCCGTGCTGAAGAGCTTCCGCAGCAATATGCAGCAATTCAAAAGCAAATTTGCTAATGAATTGCAGCTCGAGGCACGACAGCAACTACAACAACAACAGCAACTACAGCAAAATGAACAACAGCAACTACAACAACAACAACAGCAAATACAATTACAACCTAATGTACAACAACTACAACAAAATGTACAACAAAAACAACAACAACAGGAAATACAGCAAATTGTACAAAAACAACAACAACAGAAAATACAGCAAAATGTACAACAACAACAGCAGATACAACTAATTTTACAACAACAACTAACAAAAATACCTCCATTTATTATGGTGCCGAAAATCATGCCGCTGCTTTATAACTACAGCTAAATCCAGCAGTGAAGGGATTCTCTACAAAAACACCTGCCAATTCTAGCGAAAAGCTGCGTATCCTGTGTGAGGACATGGAAACGTATAATGCTATTCTGTCTTCCCTTGAGGAAGACGCAATACATTTACATACTCACCAGATGCGCGGCCAGAAGGGCTATAGAGTTGTGGTGAAGCAACTTCACCATTTCACGCCATGCGATGGCTGAGCTTCACCACACGTTTCATTCGCGTCATGACGCACCGATTTTCAAAGAAGCCCTTGAACATATTCGAAGTTGAGCTGCCGACAATGGCTGACGGCAGCCACGAGAAGATTCTGGAGCTGAAAGTGCTGAGTGGCCAAAAAGTGAGCATCGAGCGGCAGGCCAAGCCGGTCGATCCCTCACAATGCCACCGCTGCCAGGCATTCGGCCACACTAAGAACTACTGCCGACGCCCTTATCGCTGCATGAAGTGTGGAGGCGATCATCCCTCAACGGCCTGCACAAAGCCGAGGGATGCCCCAGCTACGTGTTGCAACTGCAAAAGGGCACATGTCAGCTGCTTTAAAGGCTGCCCTGCCTTTAAGGCAGCTAGAAGCAAGCTCCTTTCAGTACGAGCAATCCCACTTATAAACAAGTAAGAAAACTCTAATCGGGGGTACTCGACTAGGAGATCCCCTGAACCCCGTCCGATCTGCGTTTTTAAATATATTCCGTATCTTGTATACATTTCAAACTTATACAAAATTTAATTAAATTGCCAATCTTGGACTTTCACAATCAAATAGCATGTTTGTCAAAAAAGTAGTTTTTTTTTTTAAATAATAGTAATAATAATTTAATAAAAGAAAAAAATAAAAAATTAAGAAAATCTGACATTTCCGCAACTGGAGTTGAACCAACATCACCTGACCTCCACCGCCATTGTGTTGTGAAAGAAGAACAATTAAAAATATTTGACATTGGCGGGGTTTGAACCCGGACCTGCAAGGCACGTGGCGCCTCGCTTCTATTAACACCGCCACTGCACTGCTCAAGTATAAAGTAGCAAATTCGAAACTAAAGTCAGCTAAGAATTATAACAACATTTAAGCAGTCAGCTGTAATTGTTGTGATTCTTAGAACTGACAAGAATACTCGCATTCGAATGTCTCAATGTGTGTGTGCACATGTATAGAAAAAATGAAAACGGAGGTGGGTTTCTGGTCACATGTTGCAATTAACAAAACGTTTTGTTTAATTACTTCTGTGATACTTAATGGATTTCAATGAAATTTTCAGCATATATTTAACATATTATATTGAATATTTTGCAGTTGTATAAAATCGCAAACTCATTCACATATTGGCTATATTTGCAACTAACCTTCAATTTGAAAATTTTTGAAAAATTTGGAACCAATATCCAAAATATAACAAAAACCGAAATTGTATAAAATATAAATGAAACTAAATGCAAAATTTGGAGACTCTAGCTTTAAACATGTACGAGATATAATTTATTAACTTCATTTCGATAAGGTTTTTAAACGATAACAGAAGAACGGGAAAAGTTATCGATTTTCTAAAACAAACTCGATATGCGCTGGCTATACAGGGACTTCCAAAAAAAATTTAAAGTCTCTAGCACTTATATGTTCTGAGATCGAGGCATACTTCATACTTTATGGGGTCTGCCACGCCCCCTTCTGCCTGTTACATACATTTGACAGCTTAACAAAACTATTATAACAACACAAATAAACATACCCATAAACAGCATACAATCAAATGCATCAATTCAAGCGCAGTTACTATAAGCTTTTCTGCAAAGAAAACGTAAAACAAAACAAAACAACAAATACTCACCTATATAACGACGAGCTCCAAAATCGGCGTTATATGTTCCTGCAAATAAAACGAAACTTATGTAAAACAACTATTTACATAACATCGAATATCAACACTTACATGAAGAAGAGCTGCAAATCCAGTGAAGACGGCCCGTTTCCAGAGTCGCCGCTACAAGTTCCTGAAAAGATGCCAAAACTTATGTTAATTTCTATTTACATAACATCAACATCAACAACATTCACCTACACGCAGCGTACAACGATGAGCTGCACTCGCAAATCCACGCAGCGCTGCTCCAATACAGCGAAGATGCTCAACAGTGTTGCCGCTACAAGTACTGAAAAGACAAAAAATACAAAAGATATGAAAACTATGCTAAAAATTGTTAAGAACAACATATATAATACAATTTTTACATACCATTATAGTCTTCCCTTTGGTCGCCTCCAGATGCCAGATGCCAGACGAAGCTTTTTCATACAAACGAAAAACGCAAAACACCAAATTCACGCATTAATGTATATAAATATACATATATACAAACATATACGTATATATAAACATATATATATGTATGTGTAAATGCGTGAATGCAAATAGAAACATGTTTACCAATCGCAACGCAAGCATGTTTATCCATCCCTGGAAGGCTGCAAGAGCCAGATGAGCTGCTGACGATGGGCCAATCCCGGTCCAACGATAGCGGCCACTGCTGCAAAAAGCACCAATGCCGATCCAGACGAAGCTTTTTCATAAAACCAGTGTATGTAAACATACATATACAAACACATGTATATATATAGACATATATATATGTGTGTGAATGCGTGAATACACATACAAACATGCTTGCCAATCGCAACGCAAGCATGTTTACTCACCCCAGGCAGGCTGCAAGAGCCAACGAGCTGCTTACGATGGGCCAATTCGGGTCCAACGATGGCGGCCACTGCTGCAAAAAACACCTATGACGATCCAGAGAGGCTGCAATTATAATAAGATAATATAAAAAGATGTAAAAGTCATGTAAATTAATATTAAGTAGTATCTAACAAATTGTCAAAAATTAGTACCTACGCAGAACATGTATAAGCAGACGGGCCTATTCCGGCCAAATTACTAAGTCCACTGTCCCAAAATAGTTTAAGGACAGTACAGAGTGGACGTAACTTCTAAGTAAAGCCTAAAAAATTAATGTAATTTACTGACAAATAGCTTAAAACAATTTGTCCCAATTAGCACTGAAAATGTAAAACACGTATAGACGACGAGCAACCATATAGGGTAAAAATTCGCCCTATTATGCAGTTTTCTGCTCCGATGATTCTATTGGCTGGTCCAAACACATCAACAAAACCCAACGTACCCAAAATATATATATAATAAAAAAAATGTCACTAAAATAAGTAAAGAAAATCAGACCCACTCCTCTGTACATACCATCTGAACCACAAATCCTGCCCGTCTTGCAGGGCATAAATGATCTAATTGGAGAAGACAATTAGCACACCAAGCCAATAGCAGGGCATGGTTTGCGTGTGCAGTGCTTAGATATAGATTCATATCGCAAGCTGGTGCACTACTTTAGAGAAAACAACCTTGTGTCGCACACTTATAGATTATAGATTTGTAATTAGATATCTACACCATACTACTCCAGAAAAATGGCTACGCCAGTAACTTGAGCAACTGGGACACAAAGTTCGATACGTAAGCTTAATAAGGAAACGTTTCACTCGTGAGCCACATGACCTATTTGAGGTCGAGATTGACGCTGAAGCCAATAATAGCAATATCCTCAATGTGACAGTGCTTGGAGGGCAAAAAGTTAAGATTGAACGCCCACTACGTAACGCAGACTCTGTCCAGTGTCATCGCTGCCAAAAATTTGGACACACCAAAAATTATTGCCGTAGACCATTCGTTTGCCTTAAATGCGGTGGCAATCACCCATCGACGGCCTGTCCAAAAACAAAAGATGATAACCAACCTGCAAAGTGTGCAAACTGTCATGGTGAGCATGCAGCAAGCTACAAAGGCTGCACAGCTTTTAAGGATGCATGCAAGTTTAAAGAATCGGTTGGCATGCAACAGACAAATAAATTTGTGACGACTTTCTTACGCAGCCGTGACAATCCAGCCTCAGCTGTGCGCCAACAGACAGCAAAAATGCAACATACAAACGTACAAGCAATGCAACAACAACAGCAACAGCGTCAACAGCAGCAGCAACGGCAGCAAATAAACGGACAATTCAGCTAGGCAGACGTCCTTATGGAAGGCATTAGAGCTGACCAGCAAAAAAGGCAACAGCAGCAGCAACAGCAGCAACAGCCACAGCAACAGCAACGGCAGCCAATAAGGAAACAAATCAGCTATGCAAACGAAGCAACAGCAGCAGCAGCAGCATCAACAAGAACTGCGACGTAAGCAACAGCAGCTGCAGCAGCGTCAACAAGAGCAGCAAAAACAACAGCTACTACAGCGTCGGCAGCAGCAACAGCGCCAGCAACAACAACATCATACTTATCCAAGTGAAACTATGGACGAATAGGATGAGAATAGCGACAGCGATGTTGATACTGCAAATAGCAAACAATCACGCATGCGCAACAAAAGTCGTAAGCTCGACCTCTTAATTGACCTTATGATATATCCAGTAACTGACAATGCCAATACTGCAGTTCTAGCAAGCGTAGAATCAAAGCTCGATAGACTGCTTGATGTAATCACAACCCTCACTACATGCTTAATGGCAAATCAATCGGCAAATATGAATCAAAATGTATAATTCTCCCACTACTCAAACAACATTAACCATTCTGATACCAGTAAATGCAAATACAAATGCAAATGCAAATAATAGCCCAGAAAGTAAACTAAAAATCATAGTATGGAATGCTGGTAGCCTGCGAAATAAAATTGACTATCTGAAAATGTATACGCAGACAAATAAAATTGATATTATGTTAATTTCTGAAAGGCACTTGATTAATAACAACACAATACAATTGGAAGACTACTGTACTTACCTGGCAGTCTTCAATAAAATAGTCGCAGAGGAGGTGCTGCTCTACTAATCAAGAAGCAGATAAGACACCTAGAAACTGTCAATATCTGCTCGGAGATGATTCAATGCACGGCTGTTGTCATCCCAATGGCAAATGGCACCACATTGAATATATCATCAATTTACTGTGCGCCGCAACAGACATGGCGAGACGAAGACTTTAAAAACCTAATTGAACAGCATGGTAAAAACTTTATAATTGCAGGTGATTGGAATGCGAAAAGTAGCTGGTGGGGTAATGCCAAGTCATGCTGCAGGGGCAGAACAATATTAAATGTTGTACAGAACAATAATAACTACAACATACTAGCTACTGGATCTCCTACGCATTTTCCGTACAATAGGAAAAGTCCACCAACTGCCATTGACTTTGCCATATACGATGGAATAAGCAGTGACCAAATAAATATTAAGGATGCATGCAATCCAAACAGCTTGACTTCTGACCATGTGCCGCTCTTAATTGAGGTTATGGACAGAAAACCGCAAATAAGTCAGAAATCAAGCTGTTACTTCTTCCATTAAATGCCAGCACTGAAGTCTTCCAGGAATGGTTAAACGAACACATCCACCTAAACACTGAAATATCATGCAGTGATGATGTAAATGGTGCTGCTCTCATCCTTGAGCGCAACATAATTGATGCCGCCATCCATGCATCAAATATGACGCACAGTGTGAGTCGAGGACGTGGCCAATATGGCGACAACAGAAACAACAGAAATGGCGATTTGAGCAAAGTATGAACAAAGTATGATTGAATGCAAGCGGCTCATACAAAGGTATATTCTTTGTAATCGTAGCCCGACGGCCAAGCGAGCTAACAATGCTATATCAAAAGCCATTAAACAAGAAACAAAAGTTGCAAAAAACAAGAAATTGGACAGGCTGGTCTACTCAATTGATCCTAGTGATCGATACAGCATGCAGAAGCTATGGCGACTCACTAGCTCAATTAAAAGACAGCCTACTCCAAACTTGCCGATCAAAAAATTAGTCGCAAATTCAGATGCAAATGCTGGTAACAGCAGCAACAGCAACAAGGACATCTGGTGCAGAACATCAGATGAAAAAGCTGAAACCTTTGCACAGCACTTGGAGGAGCGCTTCCAGCCAAACATTAGCTGCAGCACTATGCACAAGGAATATGTAGAGTCGCAATGTCTGCTAGCCGTCAATGATGCAACATCAGAAACATCCATTGCATTTCGTCCTTTTCGCGTCCAAGAGGTATTGGCTGAAATAAATGATCTGAAAATTAACAAGTAAGAAAACTCTAGTCGGGGGTACCCGACTACAAGATCCCCTGAACCCCGTCCGATCTGCGTTTTTAAATATATTCCGTATCTTGTATACATTACAAACTTATACAAAATTTAATTAAATTGCCAATCTTGCACTTTCACGATCAAATAGCATGTTTGTCAAAAGAGTAGTTTTTTTTTTTAAATAATAGTAATAATAATTTAATAAAAAAAAAAATACAAAATTAAGAAAATACGATATTTCCGCAGCTGGAGTCGAACCAACATCACCTGACCTCTACCGCCGCTGTGTGTGTGAAAAAAAACAATTTAATATATTTGACATCGACGAGGTTTGAACCCCAGACCTACAAGGCACGACGTGCCCCGCTTCTATCAACACCGCCACTGCACTGCTTAGCCAAGTAGTAGCAAATTTGAAACTAAAGGCAGTTAAGAATTATAACAAAATTCAAGCAGTAAGCTGTAATTGTTGTGATTCTTAGAACAGACAAGAATGCTCGCATTCGAATGTCTCAATGTGTGTGTGCACATGTATAGAAAAAATGAAAACGGGGGTGGGTTTCTGGTCACATGTTGCAATTAACAAAACGTTTTGTTTAATTACTTCTGTGATACTCAATGGATTTCAATGAAATTTTCAGCATATGATCTACATATTATATTGAATATTTTTCAGTTGCATAATATCGCAAACACATTCACATATTGGCTATATTTGCAACTAACCTTCAAATTAAAAATTTTTGTAAAATTTTGAACCAATATCCAAAATATAACAAAAACCGAAATTGTATAAAATATAAATGAAACTAAATGTAAAATTTGGAGACTCTAGCTCCAAATATGTACGAGAAAAAATTAAGAAACCGTATTTCGATAAGGTTTTTAATCGATAACATTAAAACGATATAAGTTATCGATTGTTTGAAACAAACTTGATCTGCGCCTGCTATACAGGGACTTCCAAAAAAAAATTCAAGTCTCTAGCTCTTATAGGTTCTGAGATCGACGCGTTCATACATACGGACAGACGGACGGACGGACGGACGGACGGACGGACGGACGGACGGACGGACAGACAGACAGACGGACAGGGCTAAATCGACTCAGTTCGTCACCCTGATCAAGAATATATATACTTTATGGGATCTGCCACGCCTCCTTCTGCCTGTTACATACATTTAACAAAACCATTATACCCTGATTTCCCATTTTCAATGGGTTCAGGGTATAAAAAATAGCCCCAATCCTGTACACAATATACACTGCTGATATTCCTTTGCCAGTTGTGCAAAAACAAAGTTATGAATTTGGCAACAGAATGCTGCTCGGCACGTATGCTGATGATACTGCCGTACTATCGGTTAGTAAAAGTCAAAAGAATGAAATGAAGCAACTTAAGCACTACTTAAATACGTTCAGTGAATGGACAAAAAAGTGGTGCATTAAAATTAAAATTTCACAAACAGTTCATGTCTTGCACTCCCTGAGATGTGTCGAAAATAACCATCAGGATGTCACCATTGCAGACAAAGAAATCTCTAGCTCGTCTAAACAACGGTATCTGGGCGTGCAGCTCGATGACAAGTTGCAAATGTCCGCTCATGCTACTAAACTAATTGGCAAATTGCGAGCTAGAAGTAAAGAATTAAATTGGTTATAAAATGTCAATACAAGTAAACTGCCACTCAAGATCAAGGTTATGCTATATAAACAACTAATAGCACCAATTTGGTAATATGCTATGCCAATTTGGGGCTCGCTTGTCAGCGCTACTAACTTTAATGAAATTCAAGTTTTTCGGAATAAAACTCTTCGAAAAATAGCTGGAGCGCCATGGTATGTTAGCAACAACACGTTACATACTGACCTGCAAGTTGACACTGTTAACCAAGTGTTCGAGTCGCTTTGCGACAAATATGTTAGTCGTCATCTTTGCCATCCAAATCCGGAAGGAAAAAGTGTTGCTGTCGATCCGTATGTGACACTGCGCCTACACAGACAGCGCTACTCGGGCAAAACAAATTAATAACCAAACAAGTAAGAAAATTCTAGTCGGGGGTACCCGACTAGGAGATTCCCCGAACCCCGTCCGGTATGCGTTTTTAAATATATTCCGTATCTTGTATACATCACAAACTTATACAAAATTTAATTAAATTGCTAATCTTGCAGTTTCACAATCAAAAAGCATGTTTTTTTTAAAAGATCTTAATATAATTTTTAAAGAGTAATAATTAAATTTTAAAAAAATATATACATTAAGAAAATACGACATAATAATATTTGACATCGGCTGGGTTTGAACCCAGATCTGCGCGCACGGCACGGCGTGCCCCGCTTCTATCAACACCGCCACTGCACTGCTTAGCCAAGCAGTAGCAATTTGAACTAAAGGCACTAAGAATTATAGAAAATTCACGCAGTCAGCTGTTATTGTTGTGATTCTTAGAACAGACAAGAATGCTCGCATTCGAATGTCTCAATGTATGTGTCACATATAGAAAATATGAAAACAGGGGTGGGTTTCTGGTCACATGTTGCAATTAACAAAAGTTTTGTTTAATTACTCTTGTGATACTTAATGGATTTCAATGAAATTTTCAGCATATGATCTAATATTATATTGAATATCTTGCAGTTGTATAAATTGCAAACTCATTCACATATTGGCTATATTTGCAATTAACCTTTAATTTGAAAATTTTTGAAAAATTTGGAACCAATATCCAAAATATAACAAAAACCGAAATTGTATAAAATATAAATGAAACTAAATTAATTTGGAGACTCTAGCTCCAAATATGTACGAGAAAAAATTTAGAAACGTATTTCGATAAGGTTTTTAATCGATAACATTAAAACGGTATAAGTTATCGATTGTTTGAAACAAACTTGATCTGCGCCTGCTATACAGGGACTTCCAAAAAAAAATTCAAGTCTCTAGCTCTTATAGGTTCTGAGATCGACGCGTTCATACATACGGACAGACGGACGGACGGACGGACGGACGGACGGACGGACGGACGGACGGACAGACAGACAGACGGACAGGGCTAAATCGACTCAGTTCGTCACCCTGATCAGAATAAATACTTTATGGGATCTCCACGCCTCCTTCTGCCTGTTACATACATTTAACAAAACCATTATACCCTATTTCCCATTTTCAATGGGTTCAGGGTATAAACAAGTAAGAAAATTCTAGCGGGGTACCCGACTAGAATTCCCCGAACCCCGTCCGGTATGCGTTTTTAAATATATTCCGTATCTTGTATACATCACAAACTTATACAAAATTTAATTAAATTGCTAATCTTGCAGTTTCACAATCAAAAAGCATGTTTTTTTTAAAAGATCTTAAATAATTTTTAAAGAGTAATAATTAAATTTTAAAAAAATATATAATAAGAAAATACGAATAAAAATTTGAACGGCTGGGTTTGAACCCAGATCTGCGCGCACGGCACGGCGTGCCCCGCTTTATCAACACCGCCACTGCACTGCTTAGCCAAGCAGTAGCAATTAGACTAAAGCACTAAGAATATAGAAAATTCACGCAGTCACTTTATGTTGTGATTCTTAGAACAACAAGAATCTCGCATTCGAATGTCTCAATGTATGTGTCACATGTATAGAAAATATGAAAACAGGGGTGGGTTTCTGGTCAATGTTGCAATTAACAAAACGTTTTGTTTAATTACTCTTTGATACTTAATGGATTTCAAGAATTTTCAGCTATATCTAATATTATATTGAATATCTTGCAGTTTATAAATTGCAAACTCATTCACATATTGGCTATATTTGCAATTAACCTTCAATTTGAAAATTTTTGAAAAATTTTGAACCAATATCCAAAATCTAACAAAAACCGAAATTTATAAAATTAAATGAAACTAAATGTAAAATTTGGAGACTCTAGCTCAAAATTGTACAGAAAAAATTTAGAAACCGTATTTCGATAAGGTTTTTAATCGATAACATTAAAACGGTATAAGTTATCGATTGTTTGAAACAAACTTGATCTGCGCCTGCTATACAGGGACTTCCAAAAAATTCAAGTCTCTAGCTCTTATAGGTTCTGAGATCGACGCGTTCATACATACGGACAGACGGACGGACGGACGGACGGACGGACGGACGGACGGACGGACGGACAGACAGACAGACGGACAGGGCTAAATCGACTCAGTTCGTCACCCTGATCAGAATATATATACTTTATGGGATCTCCACGCCTCCTTCTGCCTGTTACATACATTTAACAAAACCATTATACCCTGATTTCCCATTTTCAATGGGTTCAGGTTAAAATAGCCCCAATCCTGTACACAATACACTCTGATATTCCTTTGCCAGTTGTGCAAAAACAAAATTATGAATTTGGCAAAAATCTCTCCACGTACTTATACTCCGTACTATCGGTTAGTAAAAGTCAAAGAATGAATGAAGCAACTTAAGCACTACTTAAATACGTTCAGTGAATGGACAAAAAAGTGGTGCATTAAAATTAAAATTTCACAAACAGTTATGTCTTGCACTCCTGAGATGTGTCGAAAATAACCATCAGATTCACCATTGCAGACAAAGAAATCTCTAGCTCGTCTAAACAACGGTATCTGGGCGTCAGCTCGATGACAAGTTCAAATTCCGCTATGCTACTAAACTAATTGGCAAATTCAGCTAGAAGTAAAGAATTAAATTGGTTATAAAATGTCAATACAAGTAAACTGCCACTCAAATCAAGGTTATCTATATAAACAACTAATAGCACCAATTTGGTAATATGCTATGCCAATTTGGGGCTCGCTTGTCAGCGCTACTAACTTTAATGAAATTCAAGTTTTTCGGAATAAAACTCTTCGAAAAATAGCTGGAGCGCCATGGTATGTTAGCAACAACACGTTACATACTGACCTGCAAGTTACACTTTAACCAATGTTCGAGTCGCTTTGCGACAATATGTTAGTCGTCATCTTTGCCATCCAAATCCGGAAGGAAAAAGTGTTGCTGTCGATCCGTATGTGACACTGCGCCTACACAGACAGCGCTACTCGGGCAAAACAAATTAATAACCAAACAAGTAAGAAAATTCTAGTCGGGGGTACCCGACTAGGAGATTCCCCGAACCCCGTCCGGTATGCGTTTTTAAATATATTCCGTATCTTGTATACATCACAAACTTATACAAAATTTAATTAAATTGCTAATCTTGCAGTTTCACAATCAAAAAGCATGTTTTTTTTAAAAGATCTTAATATAATTTTTAAAGAGTAATAATTAAATTTTAAAAAAATATATACATTAAGAAAATACGACATAATAATATTTGACATCGGCTGGGTTTGAACCCAGATCTGCGCGCACGGCACGGCGTGCCCCGCTTCTATCAACACCGCCACTGCACTGCTTAGCCAAGCAGTAGCAAATTTGAGACTAAAGGCAGCTAAGAATTATAGCAAAATTCACGCAGTCAGCTGTTATTGTTGTGATTCTTAGAACAGACAAGAATGCTCGCATTCGAATGTCTCAATGTATGTGTGCACATGTATAGAAAATATGAAAACAGGGGTGGGTTTCTGGTCACATGTTGCAATTAACAAAACGTTTTGTTTAATTACTCTTGTGATACTTAATGGATTTCAATGAAATTTTCAGCATATGATCTACATATTATATTGAATATCTTGCAGTTGTATAAAATTGCAAACTCATTCACATATTGGCTATATTTGCAATTAACCTTCAATTTGAAAATTTTTGAAAAATTTTGAACCAATATCCAAAATCTAACAAAAACCGAAATTGTATAAAATATAAATGAAACTAAATGTAAAATTTGGAGACTCTAGCTCCAAATATGTACGAGAAAAAATTTAGAAACCGTATTTCGATAAGGTTTTTAATCGATAACATTAAAACGGTATAAGTTATCGATTGTTTGAAACAAACTTGATCTGCGCCTGCTATACAGGGACTTCCAAAAAAAAATTCAAGTCTCTAGCTCTTATAGGTTCTGAGATCGACGCGTTCATACATACGGACAGACGGACGGACGGACGGACGGACGGACGGACGGACGGACGGACGGACGGACGGACAGACAGACAGACGGACAGGGCTAAATCGACTCAGTTCGTCACCCTGATCAAGAATATATATACTTTATGGGATCTGCCACGCCTCCTTCTGCCTGTTACATACATTTAACAAAACCATTATACCCTGATTTCCCATTTTCAATGGGTTCAGGGTATAAAAATAGCCCCAATCCTGTACACAATATACACTGCTGATATTCCTTTGCCAGTTGTGCAAAAACAAAGTTATGAATTTGGCCACAGAATGCTGCTCGGCACGTATGCTGATGATACTGCCGTACTATCGGTTAGTAAAAGTCAAAAGAATGAAATGAAGCAACTTAAGCACTACTTAAATACGTTCAGTGAATGGACAAAAAAGTGGTGCATTAAAATTAAAATTTCACAAACAGTTCATGTCTTGCACTCCCTGAGATGTGTCGAAAATAACCATCAGGATGTCACCATTGCAGACAAAGAAATCTCTAGCTCGTCTAAACAATGGTATCTGGGCGTGCAGCTCGATGACAAGTTGCAAATGTCCGCTCATGCTTCTACACTAATTGGCAAATTGCGAGCTAGAAGTAAAGAATTAAATTGGTTATAAAATGCCAATACAAGTAAACTGCCACGTAAGATCAAGGTTATGCTATATAAACAACTAATGGCACCAATTTGGTAATATGCTACGGCAATATGTTAGTCGTCTTCTTTGCCAACCAAATCCGGAAGCAAGAAGTGTTGCTGTCGATCCGTATGTGCCACTGCGCCTACACAGACAGCGCTACTCGGGCAAAACAAATTAATAACCAAACAAGTAAGAAAACTCTAGTCAGGGGTACCCGACTAGGAGATCCCCTGAACCCCGTCCGATCTGCGTTTTTAAATATATTCCGTATCTTGTATACATCACAAACTTATACAAAATTTAATTAAATTGCCAATCTTGATCACTTTCATAATCAAATAGCATGTTTGTCAAAAAAGTAGTTTTTGTTTTAAGAATAATATTAATAATAATTTAATAAAAGAAAAAATTAAGAAAATCTGAAATTTCCTCACCTGGAGTCGAACCAACATCTACTGATCAAAGCGCATCACCTCTACCGCGACACCACCATTGTGAGTGTAAAAATAAAAAATAATAAAAAAGTTTTGACATCGACGAGGTTTGAACCCAGACGTGCAAGGCACAGCTTGCCCCGCTTCTATCAACACCGCCATTGCGCTGCTTAGACAAGCAGAAGCAAATTCGAAACTAAAGGCAGTTAAGAATTATAACAAAATTTAAGCAGTCAGCTGTAATTATTGTGATTCTTAGAACAGACAAGAATGCTCGCATTCGAATGTCTCAATGTATGTGTGTGTGCACATGTATAGAAAAAATGAAAACAGGGGTGGGTTTCTGGTCACATGTCGCAATTGACAAAACGTTTTGTTTAATTACTTTTGTGATACTTAATGAATTTCAATGAAATTTTCAGCATATGATCTACATATTATATTGAATATTTGTCAATTGCCTAAAATCGCAAAATCATTCACATATTGGCTACATTTGCAACTAACCTTCAATTCGAAAATTTTTGTAAAATTTTGAACCAATATCCAAAATATACCAAAAACCGAAATTGTATAAAATATAAATGAAACTTAATGTAAAATTTGGACACTCTAGCTCCAAATACGTACGAGATAGAATTAAAAAACTGTATTTCGATAAGGTTTTTAATCGATAACATTAAAACGGTATAAGTTATCGATTGTTTGAAACAAACTTGATCTGCGCCTGCTATTCAGGGATTTCCAAAAAAAAATTCAAGTCTCTAGCTCTTATAGGTTCTGAGATCGACGCGTTCATACATACGGACAGACGGACGGACGGACGGACGGACGGACAGACAGACAGACGGACGGACAGGGCTAAATCCACTCAGTTCGTCACCCTGATCAAGAATATATATACTTTATGGGGTCTGCCACGCCTCCTTCTGCCTGTTACATACATTTAACAAAACCATTATACCCTGATTTCCCATTTTCAATGGGTTCAGGGTATAAAAACGCTTAAAGACCAGCACCAAGAGAGGGTGGACAACGAGAGACTGCAAACCCTAATAAATACGCCCAGATTCCTGACAGTGGATCTGCCAAGACAACTGACGCTTCTTCAGCAGAGTCGCCTTGACCTAGCCAATAGACAGCTTGCTAAATCTATTGACTATGGTATCAGGCACCTGCAGCATATTTGCAGAATGCATGCACTTGCCAGAGCCAGAGCCAATGCCAACGCCATTGACAGCGCTGCCAGAGCCACTACAAATCCTAGCATAGATGCTAGTCTTAGTGCCAGAGCCGCCGCGAACTTTAGATGCCAGAGCCACTCATGCCAGACTGCATATGTCTGAGCAACAAACGGCACCACTTCAAAGACGCCCGCCTGGAAACGACGACGATCTAGACGACGTGATGAACGGCCTGCCTGTTCCCGACTAATAAACCTGAAAAGGAAAAAAACAACAGATTAGTTAGTTAAATTTCACAAAATTCAATTTAAATTCTTATTGTTTTGCCACATTATAAATTAACATTACAAATTTACATACATTTGTGCATCTGTCTAATACTTACTTTAGCTTAAGATCCTCCTAGGAAGACGATAAAACAACGTCTTCAATCTTCCATCCTTTTATTACAATTGTAATTCAACCTGAAATTAGAAAATGTCATTATTCATGTAAATATGAACATATGTTTGTCATAGAGATGTGACAAACTTATGATAGTTTGTGTTGACCGTTTATCGGCTGCACAATGCAAGTATTGTAAGCAGCTCAACTAGAGTAAGTTTTGTTAAGTATCTGCCGTAGTCATGTTGACATTAAGGCGCTAAGCAAAATTCAAGAAGGTACTAATGAAAAGTACCAATGGAATTTAATAAAGAATAATACCCTTATTTTCCCCCTCTTCGGGTAGCTGCTGGGCAGCTGCTAAGAATGAGAAGGGAAATGTATGGGCATTAATAGTATGACCTCTGAGGCATACAAACTGAAAATGTGAAATTAAAATTGGAAATTAATTAATTTAAAAATAAAATAAAAATTTTATTTTTGTGCTATGATTGACGTAGCAAGTGATGACGAGGATGTGGACGTCGAGATGCTGACCAATACGCCTGTGTCAGCTCCGACTCGTGCGCTTGCTCCGCCACGTGTTCCCACGCCCACGATCAGCAAGGTGAAAAATAAAAAGAATGTTCTCACCGCTACCTCCTCTACCTCTCTGGCCGCTGCTGCCCAGTTATTAAAATGTAAAACCTTCAACTCGACTCAATCTTCAATGATTGATTTTCTTAAAGCCAGAGAGCTAAAAAATAGTGAGGAAAGTTTTGTGCCGGAAAATAAGTCTGCAAAAAGAACAGCTATCAAGGACAGTCCCAAACTTAACAAAAATGTGACTCATTAGAAAATCTGCTAAATAAAAACAATTTTGTGCAACCAACTCATATTAGAAAGCCTGTGCAAGGAGCAGCCGGCCCTAATAAAGCAATTATTACAGAAAACATAAAAATTGCACCACCAAGTGACGTCACGGCTAATAATGTTATGCAGCTTACAAAGCCTGCACCGCTTTACATATCAAATGTCACTGATATTATGCCATTAATAAATGACCGAAATGTAGCCATTGGCGAAAATAATTATACCACCAAGCCCACATCAGGCCATGGTTTGAGAGTGCAATGTAAAGACATAACAACATACAGAGCACTCAATAAATATCTCCATGAGCAAGGCATTGAAAGTCACACTTTTCAGCTGAAAAGCGAGCGTGGTTACAGGGCTGTTATCCGGCACCTACATCACTCAACTCCAGACAAGTGGATACGAGACCACTTATCTAATCTTGGCCACTCAGTTAAGTTCCTTAGAGGCATAAAATCTCGCTTCACAAAAGAGCCACTTGACCTCTTTGCAAACGCCAATAACGCAGAGATACTAAATCTGAGTATGCTCCGCAGCCAAAAAATTAAAATTGAAAAGCCACTGAAATCTTTAGAGGTGGCGCAGTGTCATAGGTGCCAGAAATTTGGGCACACAAAAAATTATTGCCGACGCCCTTTCACATGTGTCAAGGGCGGAGGCTGCCATGCATCAACGGCTTGTGAAATTAAAAAAGGTGATTTTGTCCCACTTAAATGCGCAAACTGCTCAGGCCCGCATGCGGCCAGTTATAAAGGATGCTCTGCCTATAATGAAGCGCGAAAAAATGGAAAATGAAGGCGCCCTACAATTTAGTAAGCCAGTTGCCGATCTAAATAATATAGCTCCTAATGTTGTCAATAATAGCTTCAAAACTAATTTGAACAAAACAAGACAGCAAATGCTTACACAGACACGCCCTCAACTAAACCAAACAACTAATGCCGCCCCCAGCTACGCTGCTATGCTTCGCAAGGGCTTAAATACACCTAGACACGCTGACTCACCTGCAGTCAATAGCACTCAGCAGCGTCAGTCAAGGCAACAACAACAAATACAACATAGAAGTCGAAGCCTAAGTACTAGACGCAAGCCAATTCTGCCTGACTATGCTGCTACTTCTACTAAAGATACTGAAAAAAAGCTTGACTGGCTAATAAATGCTTTTATTGCTGAAAAAATAAATAAAAAACAAGTAAAAAAACTCTAGTCAGGGGTACCCGACTAGGAGATCCCCTGAACCCCGTCCGATCACCGTTTTTAAATATATTCCGTTTCTTGTATACATTACAAACTTATACAAAATTTAATTAAATTGCCAATCTTGCACTTTCACAATCAAATAGCATTTTTGTCAAAAAGGTAGTTTTTTTTTTAAATAATAGTAATAATAATTTAATAAAAGAAAAATATAAAAAATAAAGAAAAAAAATCTGACATTTCCCCACCTGGAGTCGAACCAACATGTACTGATCAAAGCGCATCACCTCTACCGCGACACCACCATTGTGTGTGTAAAAACAAAAAACAATAAGATACATTTGACATCGGCGGGGCTGGAACCCAGCTAAGAATTATAACAACATTTAAGCAGTCAGCTGTAATTCTTGTGATTCTTAGAAAAGACAAGAATGCTCGCATTCGAATGTCTCAATGTATGTGTGCACATGTATAGAAAAAATTAAAACGGTGGTGGGTTTCTGGTCACATGTTGCAATTAACAAAACGTTTTGTTTAATTACTTCTGTGATACTTAATGGATTTTGAAATTTTCAGCATATGATTTACATATTATATTGAATATTTTGCAGTTGTATAAAATCGCAAACTCATTCACATATTGGCTATATTTGCAACTAACCTTCAATTTGAAAATTTTTGAAAAATTTTGAACCAATATCCAAAATATAACAAAAACCGAAATTGCATAAAATATGAATGAAACTAAATGCAAAATTTTGAGGTTCTTGCTATAAAGATGTACGAGATATAATTTATTAACTTCATTTCGATAAGGTTTTTAATCGATAACAAGAGAACGAGAAAAGTTATCGAATTTCTAAAACAAACTCGATATGCGCGTGCTTTACAGGGACTTCCAAAAAAATTTCAAGTCTCTAGGTCTTATATGTTCTGATATCGACGCGTTCATACATACGGACAGACGGACAGACGGACAGACAGACAGACAGACGGACGGGGCTAAATTGACTCAGCTCGTCTCCCTGATCAAGAATCTATATACTTTATGGGGTCTGCCACGCCCCCTTCTGCCTGTTACATACATTTGACAGCTTAACAAAACCATTATACCCTGATTTCCCATTTTCAATGGGTTCAGGGTATAAAAAAAAAAACATATCAAACCTTATTAATTCAAGCAAATCAAATCTAAATACATTATACCACAATACATATACATATCCAAATAATACTAAATAACGTAACCTAAACTTGAAATACATTCTTATTAACTAATACAATTTAATTAATTCACATCATATCACAAACATATTAAATATAAATAACAATAAACTTATCATCGCCTGCTGTCCGGACCTGGATCCAGTTGATGAAAACTTAGCCTTCTTCCTCAGTTACCGGCCCCCAAAGCTGATGCTCTTATTGTCCACAGCAACCACTACTATCTGAAACCTGAAAAGAAAAAAGAAAATTAATATTAATATTAATCTAATTACATGCAAAATTTAATAGTATAATTTCACCCACAATTACCTGAACAGCGGATGCTGCACCGGCGCCTGCAAAGAAAACCTTGAAACAAAAAAAAAAAAAACAAAAAACAAACAAAACATTAGACTTTAATACATACATACATATATAAATTTGTACATCTATCTAATACTTACTTTAGCTTAAGATCCTCTTAGGAAGACGATAAGACAACGTCTTCAATCTTCCATCCTTTTATTACAATTGTTAATCAACCTGAAATTAGAAAATGTCATTAATAATGTAAATATGAACATATGTTTGTCACAGAGATGTGACAAACTTACGATAGTTTGTGGCGACCGTTTATCGGCTGCACAATGCAAGTAGTTTAAACAGCTCAACTAGAGTAAGTTTTGTTAAGTATCTGCCGTAGTCATGTTGACATTAAGGCGCTAAGCAAAATTCATGAAGGTGCTAATGTAAAGTACTAATGGAATTAATAAAGAATAATATCCTTAATATTTCCCCCGATCTTCGGGTAGCTGCTGGGCAGCTGCTAAGAATGAGAAGGGAAATTTATGGGCATTAGTAGTATGACCTCTGAGGCATACAAACTGAAAGGCAACGACTTACTGACAACAGCAACAACTACAGCAACTACAATGACAACAACAACAACAACAACACCGCAACTACAAATGCAGAGGCAGCTCAATCGCCGCTAAAACGGAGGAGTGTCGCGCTAGATGATGATGACGTAGATGATCCCGCTCTGAAGAGCTTCTGCAGCAATTAGCAGAGGCACAACAGCAACTACAACAACAACAACAACTACAGCAAAATGAACAACAGCAACTATAACCACAACAACAGCAACTACAATTACAACCTAATGTACAACAATAACAACTACAACAAAATGTACAACAACAACAACAACAACAACAGCAAATACAGCAAATTGTACAAAAACAACAACAACAACAGCAAATACAGCAAAATGTACAACAACAACAGCAAATACAACAAATTTTACAACAACAACGACAAAAGCAACAACTAACAAAAATACCCCCATTATTCTTGTCCATGGTGCCGAAAATCATGCCGCTGCTGGATAAACTACAGCTAAATCCAGCAGTGAAGGGATTCTCTACCAAAACACCTGCCAATTCTAGTGAAGGGCTGCGTATCCTGTGTGAGGACATGGAAACGTATAATGCTATTCTGTCTTCCCTTGAGGAAGACGGAATACATTTACATACCCACCAGATGCGCAGCCTGAAGGGCTATAAAGTTGTGGTGAAGCAACTTCACCATTCCACGCCATGCGAATGGCTGAAGGAAAAACTTGGTGAAGTTGGCTTCACCACACGTTTCATTCGCGTCATGACGCACCGATTTTCAAAGAAGCCCTTGAACATATTCGAAGTTGAGCTGCCGACAATGGCTAACGGCAGCCACGAGAAGATTCTGGAGCTGAAAGTGCTGAGTGGCCAAAAAGTGAGGATCGAGCGGCAGGCCAAGCCGGTCGATCCCTCACAATGCCACCGTTCACAATGCCTTTGCAACTGCAAAGGGGCACACGTCAGCTGCTTTAAAGGCTGCCCTGCCTTTAAGGCAGCTAGAAGTAAGCTCCTTTCAGTACGAGCAATCCCACTTATAAGAAAGCAGCAGCAAATACGTGAACAGCAACAACAACAAAAGCAACAACAACGAGCAAGTACAGCATGTCAGCCAATGGAAAGCTCAGCGAATGAAAAGAAGAAGAATGAAGCGAGGCACGCCGCAAATAAAAAATAAGCAACTAAGACAACAACAGCAAGAAAGGTGGTTGCAGCCAACAATGCCAATGCCAATCCAGCACAGACGCACTTGGCAAATTTTCAGATGCAACTGTGTGAAAAGCAACAGAAGACAACTACGCTGACTAAACCTCTGGAAAAAAGCGTAGTGACAATCAAAATAATGGAGACCAGAATGAGCCAACTAATGCTTATGATGGAACGTTTATTGGGAATTCAGCCAATCAATACAAATACAACGAACATAAATAAGAAAGACAGTAAATTTAGTCAACATAAGCAACAACATCTGCCCAGTCCAGTGAACTTCAGAGCATTTGAGTGTACGGAACTGGACAGCGAAGATGAAGATGAAGATGAAGATGAAGATGAAGATGTGAACATGGCTACAAGCTGGTGCACCACCAGCTCCATAAGTTCTACAGTAGATGACATGGGACTGTATTAACCGCCCCCCGGACTTGACGAATTGACGACGGCCCAATTAAAAAACATGAAAATGAACAAAAAAGAAGAAAATACAAGTTAATATTTGCCAATATAAATACTAATATATAGACAAATAAGCACTTACTTGAACAAAGAAGATCCAATACAGCGAAGAAGAATGTATCCAGGATCGTCGTTACATGTTTTTCTGCAAAGAAATGGAAATAAATATTAAATAAATGTAAAACATATAACTAATGAACACACTTACCTGACGAGCTGCAACTGAAGAATGAAACAAATACAGCGATGATGACCGTATCCAGTGCCGCCACTACATGTTTTCTGAAAGAAAATAAAATAAATGTCAAATAAATGTTAATAAATGTAAGACATAATAACACAAATAACAAAACTAATAAACTTACCCACACAAAGACGAGCTGCAACTAAAGCGATGATGTCCAAATCCAGTGTCGTCGCTAAATGTACCTGAAAAAAGAATAGAAAATACATGAAAATATAAAACAACATAAACAAAACAAAACAAAACAAATAAACATACTTATAAACAGCATACAATGAAATGCATCAATTCAAGCGCAATCAAGCGCAGTTACTATAAGCTTTTCTGCAAAGAAAACGTAAAACAAAACAAAACAACAAATACTCACCTATATAACGACGAACTCCAAAATCGCCGTTATATGTTCCTGCAAATAAGACGAAACTTATGTAAAACAACTATTTACATAATATCGAATATAAACACTTACATGAAGAAGAGCTGCAAATCCAGTGAAGACGGCCCGTTTCCAGAGTCGCCGCTACAAGTTCCTGAAAAGATGCCAAAACTTATGTAAAAATCTATTTACATAACATCAACATCAACAACACTCACCTACACGCAGCGTACAACGCAGCGCTGCTCCAATACAGCGAAGATGCTCAACAGTGTTGCCGCTACAAGTCCTGAAAATACAAAAAATACCAAAAATATGGAAACTATGCTAAAAATTGTTAAGAACAACATATCTTATACAATTTTTACATACAATTATAGTCTTCCCTTTGGTCGCCTCCAGATGCCAGATGCCAGACGAAGCTTTTTCATACAAACGAAAAACGCAAAACACCAAACCAAAAATAAAAAATATAAAACAAAATAATATAAAAAATATATATATATGTATAAAGCGTGAATGCAAAAAAAAACATGTTTACCAGTCGCAACGCAAGCATGTTTATCCATCCCTCAGCTCAAGAGCCAGATGAGCTCTACAATGGGCCAATCCCGGTCCAACGATAGCAGCCACTGCTACAAAAAGCACCAATGCCTATCCAGACGAAGCTTTTTCATAAAATCAGTGTATGTAAACATACATATACAAACACATGTATATATATAGGCATATATATATGTGTGTGAATGCGTGAATACACATACAAACATGCTTGCCAATCGCAACGCAAGCATGTTTACTCACCACAGGCAGGCTGCAAGAGCCAACGAGCTGCTTACGATGGGCCAATCCGGGTCCAACGATGGCGGCCACTGCTGCAAAAAACACCTATGACGATCCAGAGAGGCTGCAATTACAATAAGATAATATAAAAAGATGTAAAAGTCATGTAAATTAATATTAAGTAGTATCTAACAAATTGTCAAAAATTAGTACCTACGCAGAACATGTATAAGCAGACGGGGCTATTATAAGTACTCGACGCTATGTAGAGTATACTACATAAAGAAGCGTCATATGACCAACGAAACTATAGAGTATTTGGTCAGAATGCAAAGTGACACTTTGTCGCTTACATAAACAATACGCAGGCATAAACATAAATGCACTTGAAATATGATCGGCCACTTATGTGTGGACCGCCCCGCAACCGGCGCGTCAGAGACACCGCGTAAGCATTTATGGAGTTCAAGCAACTCTCTGCTAGCCTCTTGCATATGTCCAATGTATATGCCGTCCGCATATACATACATATATATACATACAAGCATACATACTACGCTCCCGCTCTGCTGCCATCAGCGGCAGAGCCTTATGTATAAGAATCACATGTAATTAGGCTAAGAACAATTCTACTGTAAAATAAAGAATCATTCAATAAAATGATGCCAACCAAATAACAACTACATACTGTGGTTCTTGATCAACACAACACAATATATGGCGACCGTGACAGTTGTCACGAGGACATCAGGACATCAGGATCTGGAGTGGACTAAAGTGGACGTATAACTGAGTGAGTAGGGTGTGATGAGTGATTCAAAAAAAAATTCCACTGGGCGCGGTGGATTAAGAATAAAATTGAAAAAACGCAAAGCAGAAATTTTAAAACTGCTGTTCGCCCCCGACCAACCTTTACGTTGGGAGGCGACAATAAAACTGCAAGCCGAACTCGATTACATCGAGTCGGCGCAAAATAAATTAAAAGAATCACGAAAACCACCCTCTACACCAGTTATACCAGTAATCAACAACAATAATAAACCACATATAGTCCCCAGATACATCCTGCAGAAACCGGAGAAAACATGCCCAGCAGACTACGAGGGACCCCTGGGAAGCCCCCATTGTAGGTACACTTGTACCAAGAAGGCCGGCACCGGCGCCCCAACATAGCCTGTGCGATGACCTGCACCGGCACCGTTCAACGCAACAAGTTGAGCCAAGGACAACTACAGTCTACAAAGGACCGGTAGCGCTACAAAGAGCGCCCAACGAAAATTTTTTTAATATAATATATAAATATAAGCAAATATTGTAAAAAAAACCTTGTAAGCGGAAGCGATAATTGCGTCGCCCGTTAGAGTATGGCCCGTGAAGCCATACGAAACATTAGGTAGGAGATCACTGTTGATAAAAATAGGAAAGATCCAATAGAAATATATGACATGCATATATATATGTATATAAAAATGAATGAATATATAAAAAACGAATGAACAATAAAATTAGTAAAACAGAAGACATAGGTAATATAAGATTTTTTGAGAAATTGGCACATTACAAAATGCTTATCTTATAGGGTCAAAAACAGTGGATTCCACCGCTAATGTGATCAATAAAGTGGAATCCAGTGCTGTAGATTTAGGTTTAACAAATACTTTATTAATAATTATCGTTGTTATATTAATCGCAAACGTAATTTATAAACTTTATAAATTACATAATAAGTGTTTGCGTAAAAAATATATGAGCAGGGCTAACAATCTAGATAAAATCTAAAAAAAAAAAAAAAAACAAAAATAAGACTAAAGCCGCAACAACGATCATTATTGATAAAAGTTAGAACAAAACCCCCTCTTATCCAATTACAATATGTTTAATGGAATGGAATGAAATTGCTTCCATAATTAAACAACACCGTGCTGAGTTTGATAGATCATTCAAGTGCCTTAACAAAAGTGCACCCATATCAAACCAGACAAAAATAAAACACGTTCAAGTTCTTATAGAATCGTATAACAAAGTACGTGACATTGTAAATATCAATGAGCGTAAGTTAAGCGATTTGCATTTGTTACAGTCAACTGACGTGTTAAAAAGGCTGCGTGGAAATATTAGATACATTTCGGAAAGACATAATTTTCAAATATTTGTCCCGAATGCACTAAATACACCAGCAACATTTCAAATTACTGATTTAGTAGAAGAAGAAGTAGAAGAACTTGACCAAAAACAAGAAATAATTGATACGGCAAACATGGCTCAAACATCAGTGCAATTTCTTAAATTAGCCTCATCGCTCTTACCAGAGTTTGATGGCAAGGCTGAAAACTTACAGCGCTTCATAGATGCCTTGAAGAGAATCTACTTTCTTAAAGAAACACACGAAGCACTTGCTGTAAGTCTTATTAAGACAAAATTAACAGGCCATGCTAGAAATCTGATAAGTGATGAGAACACGATTGTAGCTCTCATAGCAAAACTATCAGATAAAGTAAAAGGAGAGTCAGTAGAAGTTATTTCCGCTAAACTCTTAAATTTACAACAAAGAAGTAAAACGGCTAATCAATATACCCAAGAGGTAGAAAAATTGACTAAGTCTCTTGAGGGAGCTTATATCGGTGACGGATTGTCACCTGATTTAGCCACTAAATACAGCACAACACTTGCTGTCAAGGCCATGACACAGAACTGCGCTTTAGATAAGGTAAAGCTTATCATGCAGGCAGGCACATTCAATAATATGAATGATGCCATATCCAAGTTTGTCAACAGTTGCACAGAGGCAACAGAACATGTAAATACTGTCCTGTATACTCAGCAACAATATCAAAATAATAACAGAGGTAACCGTGGTAATTCCCGAGGTAGAGGTAATTACCATAATAACGGTTCCCGAAATAATAATAATAATATATAATAATAATAAATAATAATAATAATAACAGAGGCCGTAATAGAGGAAACTCTAGAGGCCGTGGTAACTCGAATAGAGGCCACAATAACAACAACGTTCGAGTTGCCCAAGCGGCAACGGGAAACGAACAGACCCCTTCAGGTACAAACCAGTAGGAAATACTGTGTACAGTATCAACTTAAGTCTTAATATTTTTGTATCATTTGAAAACGTAGCAACTTCAACGAAGCTAACATTTTTGATTGATACAGGTGCATATATATCATTAATAAAAGAAAACTCTGATAATTTTCATAATATTTAATTTGATAATTTAATAAATATACAAGGCATTGGCGAAGGGATTATAAAATCCTCGGGCCTAGCCCCGATTGAGATACAAACAGGAAATCATATAATTCCACACAATTTTCATCTAATAAACTCCAATTTTGCAATACCATGTGATGGAATTATTGGCATTGACTTTATAAAAAAATATAACTGCCAATTAGATTTCACCATCTGAAGATTGGTTTATATTACGTCCAAATAATTTAAATTATCCAATTTATGTTCCAATAACATACAGCGCTGGTAATAATTCAGTATATTTACCAGCAAGATCCCAAGTTGTCCGAAAATTCGAACTAACTTCGACAGAAGATAGTGTATATATCCCAAACCAGGAAATAGCACCTGGAATTTATGTTGCAAACACAGTTGCAACAACAAAAAATGCATTTGTCCGATTTCTAAATACAAACAACATTGACCAAATAGTCAATGCAAACAAATTAAAACATGAACCAATTTCACATTATGAAGTAGTTCAGACACCTCCAGAAATTAGACAAAAACAAGTAATATCTCAATTAAAAATTATAGTGACGTATTCGGACTTGAAACCGAATCGATCAGTACAAATCATTTTTATAAACAAAAATTAAGACTTAGGGATGACGAACCAGTATATATTAAAAACTATAGATGCCCGCATAGCCACGTCAATGAAATTCAAAAACAAGTTAGCAAATTAATATCACAAAATATAGTCGAACCGTCTGTATCAGAGTATAATAGCCCACTATTATTAGTACCCAAAAAATCAACACCGGGTTCTGAAGAAAAGAAATGGCGATTAGTAATTGATTATCGTCAAATAAATAAAAAATTGCTGTCAGACAAATTTCCTCTACCTAGAATTGATGATATTTTGGATCAATTGGGTAGAGCGAAATATTTTTCATGCCTCGACTTAATGTCAGGTTTTCACCATATTGAACTAGAGGAAAGTTCGAGAAATTTAACGTCTTTTTCTACGAGCAATGGCTCATATCGTTTCACGCGATTACCATTCGGCTTAAAAATAGCCCCAAATTCTTTTCAGAGAATGATTACTATAGCATTCTCTGGGCTTGAACCATCTCAAGCATTCCTTTATATGGATGATTTAATAGTAATAGGTTGTTCTGAAAAGCATATGCTTAAAAACTTAACCAACGTTTTTGACATATGTAGAAAGTACAATTTAAGACTACATCCCAAAAAAAGGTTCATTTTTCATGCATGAAGTGACTTTTCTAGGCCACAAATGCACAAATAAAGGAGTATTGCCAGATGACAAGAAATACGAAGTCATTAAAAATTATCCAGTCCCACACGATGCGGATAGCGCTAGAAGATTCATTTCATTTTGCAATTATTACAGGCGTTTTATTAATAACTTCGCCGACTATTCACGGCACATAACAAGATTATGTAAAAAGAATGTCACATTTGAATGGACAGCAGAATGCCAGAAAGCATTTGAATACTTAAAAGAAAAATTAATGCAGCCTACACTGTTACAGTACCCTGATTTTAGCAAAGAATTTTGTATAATCACAGATGCAAGCAAACAAGCATGTGGAGCGGTTTTAACTAAAAACCAAAACGGACTCCAGCTTCCTATTGCATATGCATCAAGAGCATTCACCAAAGGTGAAAGTAATAAAAGTACTACAGAACAAGAACTAGCTGCGATCCACTGGGCAATAGTAAATTTTCGACCATATATCTATGGCAAACATTTTCTAGTAAAAACTGATCACAGACCGCTCACTTATTTATTTTCAATGACGAATCCAAGTTCGAAGCTAACAAGAATGCGGCTTGAGTTAGAAGAATACGACTTCACAGTCGAGTATCTGAAGGGCAAAGATAATTATGTAGCTGATGCATTATCACGCATCACAATTCTTTTATAATTAAAAGACATACAAAACAAAGTCCTGAAAGTTACTACCAGGCAACAAAGTAGACAGAAAAACTGCGCAGTTGATAAACAAGAACTTTTGCCAAGGCAAAATCTTGAAAATGCTTCTAAGCCCAACGTACACGAAATCATTTGCAATGATGAGGTACGAAATGTAGTAACCTTGCGAATAGCAAATTTCAAATGTATTTTAAAACATGGAAATAAAGTTATAGCAAGAATTGATATTGATGATTTGTATACCAATGGAATTCTAGACTTAGGTCAGTTTTTCCAAAGGCTTGAAATGCAAGCCAGTATACTAAAAATTACTCAAATCAAAGTGGCACCGACTGAAAAGATCTTTGAAACTATTTCAATAGAATCTTTCAAAAAAATGGGCAATAATATATTAAAATCATTAAGAGTAGCGCTACTCAAGCCGGTGACCCAAATATCATGACGATCCAATTCAAGGAGGTCATACAGGCATTTCACGCACGCTAGCCAAACTGAAGAGACATTACTATTGGAAAAACATGACTCGACATGTCAAAGAGTACATACGTAAATGTCCAAAATGCCAAAAGTCTAAAACGATTATTAATACCAAGACGCCATTAACAATAACCGAAACCCCAATATACGCTTTCGACAGAGTGATAGTAGACACAATTGGTCCGCTACCACGATCGGAAAACGGCAATGAATATGCAGTCACACTAATATGTGATTTAACAAAATATCTAGTTGCAATCTCGATAGCCAACAAAAGCGCAAATACTGTCGCAAAAGCTATATTTGAATCTTTTATTCTGAAGTACGGTCAAATGAAGACGTTCATTACGGACATGGGAACAGAATACAAAAATTCGATTATCAATGACTTGTGCAAATATTTAAAAATTGACAATATTACGTCAACAGCACACCATTACCAAACAGTTGGAACAATAGAAAGAAGTCATAGAACTTTTAACTGGTATATACGATCATACATTTCAGTCGACAAACAAAAATAAAAAACAAAAGGTTCATAAGGATAGATTAAAGATATAAAATAAATAACAATAATTCATGAATTTGGTCTGATCAGCCAAATTAAGAAAAGAAAAAAAACAAAACCATTTTAAAACAATATTAAAAATTTTTATATACATATATAATATACATATGTATAAAAAAAAATGCATTCCCAAAAAAATAATAATTAAAATAAAAAAAAAAAAACAATTTTTTCAAATATACAACATTAATAATTAAATAACTACATATACATATTACGTTATTTTTAAAAAAAGGGAGGTGAAGTATGTTCCATATAATATTATAAGTACTCGACGCTATGTAGAGTATACTACATAAAGAAGCGTCATATGACCAACGAAACTATAGAGTATTTGGTCAGAATGCAAAGTGACACTTTGTCGCTTACATAAACAATACGCAGGCATAAACATAAATGCACTTGAAATATGATCGGCCACTTATGTGTGGACCGCCCCGCAACCGGCGCGTCAGAGACACCGCATAAGCATTTATGGAGTTCAAGCAACTCTCTGCTAGCCTCTTGCATATGTCCAATGTATATGCCGTCCGCATATACATACATATATATACATACAAGCATACATACTACGCTCCCGCTCTGCTGCCATCAGCGGCAGAGCCTTATGTATAAGAATCACATGTAATTAGGCTACGAACAATTCTACTGTAAAACAAGTAAGAAAACTCTAGTCGGGGGTACCCGACTAGGAGATTCCCCGAACCCCGTCCGGTATGCGTTTTTAAATATATTCCGTATCTTGTATACATCACAAACTTATACAAAATTTAATTAAATTGCTAATCTTGCAGTTTCACAATCAAAAAGCATGTTTTTTTTAAAAGATCTTAATATAATTTTTAAAGAGTAATAATTAAATTTTAAAAAAATATATACATTAAGAAAATACGACATAATAATATTTGACATCGGCTGGGTTTGAACCCAGATCTGCGCGCAAGTTACCGTCCCGGCACCCCTCGACATGCCCCCCCGCTAAGCCACCACGCGTTGCCCAGTAACAACATAGCCAACGACGCAGAAGCAAGGCGCCAGCAGACCAACGGTTCGTCGTCCAAGAAGTAACAACAGAACCGACGACGCAGAAGCAAGGCACCAGCAGACCAACGGTTCGCCGTCCGAGAATGAACAACATAGCCGACGACGCAGAAGCAAGGCGCCAGCAGACCAACGGTTCGCCGTCCAAGAATGAACAACATAGCCGACGACGCAGAAGCAAGGCGCCAGCAGACCAACGGTTCGTCGTCCGAGAATTGACACAGAAGCAATTCTCGGAATACTGGCAGCAGCAAGGCAGACTCTGAGCTATAAAAGATGGCAAAGCAGAGCCTTGCAGCTCAGTTCCATTCTGACTACTCGAATGAGCGGAAGCTTTTAATAAAAAACATACATAATTGAAAATAAACCGACTACAATTATTTAAAAGGAATTACTACGGATTCCCACACCGGTAACTGGCGCAGCCGATATCTGGAAAGTTTTTACTCCGGACGAACCTATGGAATTAAAAAAAAAAAAAATGTTAAGTAAAAAAATAAAGTGTTGTGTTTGTAAAAAAAAAAAAAAGAAAAAAAAAAAAAAAACAATAATAATAATAAAAGTGAGAAAAGAAAGAAAAGATCTTAACACATTCGCAAGCTAGAGACGAGCATACCAAGACGACAGGTATTAGCGACAGCAACGTAGACGGCTGAGCCAACACGTTGGGTCGAACAAATAGTTCATACCACGGTTGACATATCGGCCTAATACAAGTTGTCGCGACATGCCAAAGAAATCTGAACATATTCGCAAGCTAGAGACGAGCATACCAAGACGACATGTAGTAGCGACAGCGACGTAGACGGCTGAGCCAACACGTTGGGTCGAACAAATAGTTCATACCACGGTTGACATATCGGCCTAATACAAGCTGTCGCGACATGCCAAAAAAAAAAAAAAAAAATCTGTGCCCACACGCAAGCTATACACAAACGTATCGAACGACATGCAGTAGCGACAGCAACGTAGACGGCTGAGCCAACACGTTGGATCGAACAAATAGTTCATACCACGGTTGACATATCGGCCCAATACAAGCAGTCGTGGCATGCCAAACATTAACACACTGGACGCGATCGAACATGATCGAACTGGTCACTGAGGTGTGTTTTTATGCGTTTGTACGGCGGCGAACAGACCTTGAACCAAAACATGTTGGACGCAACAATTCAAATAGAATTGTTGAAGCGGTCACTGAAACTAGTGAGGTTCAATGGGCAACGTCGGGCAAACCACAACTCAGATACACACGACGTCAAACCAAACGTGTTTGTTAGTCAAGTATAATCGTGGAAAGCCAATTTAGTGAACAACAACCAAGGCAACATAGGTGATACAACGTAATTCTGGTTACGAACCAAATAGGTTGCACTGTCAAATACTTGTTGCAACCGGTTGTATTGTTGCACTAAATGTAGACGGACAACAAACAGTTACAAACTGTCTTGCTAGAACAAATACAAATAAATAAATAAAAAAAAAAAAAAAAAAAAAAAAAAAAATCAATGAAAGAAAAGTTTAACATAATACTAACACGTTACTCTTGCAGATAAAAATTTGGAAAAATACAAAACATACATAAAACACATGCACAAACAAACACACGTTGACAACGGCGGATTGAACATATTTAAACAACACACTTGCATCAAGGCGATCTAAAACACACCCACACAACACGTATCGTAGATACTAAGTAAATAAGTATACACATATTACACCCTAGAGAACTACATTCTAAATATACTTACATTGTAAACTACACATATAACCTAAACACATATATACACCATACCATACATATATATACTATATTACTGATATTATCTCATAGAAGTACACAATACAAATGAACTACAACTAAATGTCGAACATCCATAGAGTGACAAAACTTATACCAAAGACCAGAAGTAAGACTAGAACAGAAACAACAACACCACTAACGCCAATAATTACGGACGTTAGTATACTTAGAGCATCAACCTCTAATAGCAGCATGCCTTCCACGTCAAACTCTCCTCCCCCCAATCAAAATACGAACATGAATATGTCAAACCCAATGGACATCTTTACTTCAATGAGGATCCCTGATGCAATTCGATTTTTGCCAACATATGATGGCAATCCCAAGACCTTGACCGACTTTATAACCAATGTTGAGGAAATCCTACTGTTCATTAGAGGAACAGAGCAGACCCCTTATGGACAAATGCTTCTTAGGGCAATTAGAAACAAAATTGAAGGTAAAGCCAACGATGCTGTTGTCGCTTTCGGCGCTACCCTAAACTGGGATGAAATTAGGAAAGCCCTCACTCTCGAGTGTTCAGACAAGAGAGACGAACCGACTCTTATGTTTGAACTACATAACCTAGCACAAAAAGGGTTGTCAGTTTCAAAGCTCTTTGAACAAGTAACTGAACTTAAACTAACTTTGTTTAAGGTTACTGAAGCCAAGGAGACGGAACCAATCCTAATTAAAGCAAAGAAAGACTTATTTGCGGACACATGCTTGAATACATTTTTAACTTCTATCAGAGGCCCCCTAGGAGCCACAGTTCGATCAATGAGACCAAAAACCTTACAAGAAGCATACGAATTTGCTATTAAGGAAAGAGATATTTTTTTCCAAGAGAACAAAAGGAAACAGGAAAGGGACAGATCAAACACTCAGAGACAGAACAATAATAGACGAGACTTTAAATCGGACCGATACGAAGAAAGAACTAAACGAGAATCAGACAGACAACAAATTTCGAATAGACCATTTGTTAGAAATACATCAGGAGGAAAGAGAGAAATCCCAGCAATTATGCCTAGGGAGGACAGCCAGACTTATAAACGAAAATATAACGATAATCCCAGGCAGGAAAATACCCTGCATAACATCGAACAAGACGATGACAATAAACAAAATGCCCTATTACATAACATTGACGAAGAATCAAATTTTCAGAGGAAAGCCTCAAGAAACAGACGGGATACATAAACAAGTCACATGGCACTATCCTACCCTACATTGAACTAAAACTCGGCACACAAAATTCATATAAATTTTTAATTGACACTGGAGCTGAACGCTCATTCATCAGACCACAATTTATTTCCAATAACGAGCAAATAGAATTAAAAAGGCCAATTTCTATCAAAACCGTACTAAACATACACGACCTGAACAAAAAAACAAACATTGCACTTTTTAAAGAACATAAAGTTTGTTCTATATTCTCGTTATTACTATTTGATTTTCACCCATTTTTCGATGGTTTAATTGGAATGGACATTTTAAAGCAATTGAAAGCAGTTGTAAACATGAATACCAACAACTTAAATACACCACATTTTTCAATTCAATTGCAATTCGAAAGAAACAAGACATCCGACATATATTTAGTCGAAGAACATTCCAAAACTATCCTCAAACTCCCTGTAAACTTAAAAGACGGAAATTTTCATTCAAAACAAATTCAGATAAAACCAGACGTATTTATTTCAGAGGGACTTTACTTAGCTAAAGATAACTTCAGTTCAATGGAGGTTGTTAACTATTCCCCCACAGAACAAAAAATTCACCTCGACTCTCAGCTAATAGTAAACAAATTTGACGATAATGACTTTATAATCGTTAACTTCCTGGCGAATTTTGAAAATTCCGTTGCGCCGAATGATGCAAGTTCCATAAAACAGCTCAGAATAGATCACTTAAATAAAGAAGAAAGATCCGCTTTCCTCAACCTTTGCCGAGATTTCTCAGATCTATTCTACGACGAACAAGACACACTATCTTTTTCAAATAATGTTAAACATACAATCAACACTACAGACGAGATACCAATATACACAAAACCATTCAGATACAGCCCCACAGAACGACTAGAAATTCAAAGACAGATAACAAAGATGCTCAATCATAATATAATCCGCCACAGTCACTCTCCTTGGAGTGCACCAGTGTTTCTGGTGTCAAAAAAGTTGGACGCATCAAAGGAAAAAAAATGGAGACTAGTAGTGGACTATAGGAAACTAAATGAGAAGACCATTAAAGACAAATATCCCATGCCCCACATAAACGAGGTGCTAGACAATATAGGCAGAGCTAGGTATTTCTCCGCTTTAGATCTGGCTAGCGGCTATCATCAAATAGAGATGAATCCTAGAGACACGCCTAAAACTGCATTTTCTGCAGCCAATGGTCACTTCGAATTCGTAAGAATGCCATTCGGCCTAACTAACGCTCCAGCCACATTTCAGAGAGTTATGGACAATGTATTGGCAGAACATAACGGCAAATGTTGTTTAATTTATTTGGACGACATTATAGTATTCTCAGCGTCTCTACAAGAACATATTACTGACCTAAAAAAGATCTTCACTAAACTATCACTGGCAAGACTAAAGCTTCAACCTCAGAAATCTGAATTTTTTAGAAAAGAAATAGAATACTTAGGACACATTGTCACAAACAATGGTATCAAACCTAATCCTAATAAGATCTCTGCGATAAAAGCCTTCCCAACTCCAAAGAACAAGAAAGAAGTTAAATCATTCTTAGGATTATTAGGGTATTACAGGAAATTCATCAAAGATTTCGCTAAAATAACCAAACCATTAACAGAACAATTAAAAGGCAAAAAATCCTCAATTATTGTCAATGAAGAATTTACGAGAGCATTTAAGCATTGTAAAACTTTACTATGCAATGAACCACTTCTACAATACCCCGACTTTTCAAAACCATTCATCCTAACTACGGATGCCAGTAATGTTGCAATCGGTGCAGTACTGTCTCAAGGTACCTTGGGATCTGATAAACCCGTATCATTCGCTAGCCGAACACTGTCTGACACAGAACAAAACTACTCTACGGTAGAAAAAGAGATGCTGGCAATTATTTGGGCAACCAAATACTTTAGACCATACCTCTTCGGCAAGAAGTTCACAATCATAACAGACCACCGACCACTAACATGGCTAATGAATTTCAAAGAACCCAATTCCAAGTTAGTACGATGGAAATTACAACTTCTAGAGTACGACTATCAAGTCACCTACAAAAAAGGCTCACAAAACGCTGTGGCGGATGCCCTAAGCCGAATTTCAGTTAATATTAACACAACAAGCAATTCACAAACAACTACTTCCAACAATGACATTGTTCACTCTCAAAAATGTATAAATGAGTTCAATATCCAAACTATCTTTCAAGAAAATGAACACCCTCACATACAGACCCTCATTCCATTCAAAAACAAAGTTAGACGAATAATTTCAGATAATAACTTCACTAAGGACAAGATAATATCATGGTTACAAAAATTTCTTAAACCCAACAAAATTTTTGCACTATTAGCACCAGATAACGTATTCAAACTTATTGAAGAAGTCTTTAAGGAATATTTCTCAAATACTAATCACTACAAAATCATCAGATGTAATACAATACTTAAAGATATCTCAAATGCAGAAGACCAAATTCAGACAATACAAGAATACCATTTTAATAACAATCACAGAGGAATAGAAGAAACAACAGCTCACTTAAAAAGAACTCTATATTTTCCCCATATGAGACAAAGAGTGTCGTCATTCATTAATGAATGCGACAAATGCAAAACCTTAAAGTACGACAGACAACCTCAAAAACTTATCTTTCAAGAAACTGAAACACCAAGACTACCCTTACAGTTAATTCACATCGACATTTATACCATCAATGCCAAGACAGTATTGACAATAATAGACAAATTTTCGAGATTTGCAATGGCTTACACAATTCCAGCCAGAGACTGTATTAACATAGTAAGAGCTTTACGAACTTTTCTTAATACCTATGGTATACCTAAAAAATTGGTATGCGATCAAGGAGCAGAATTTGCAGGAAAATTATTCAAAGATTTTTGTACTCAATATAACATAGAAGTACACGTGACCTCTTTCCAACAATCTTCAAGTAATGCCCCAGTCGAAAGACTACACTCCACCTTAACAGAAATATACAGGATAATTTACGAAAAGAAGAAAGACGCAAAACTTACATTAGATCATGAAGAAATTTTCGCAGAAACCCTGACCACTTACAATAACTCAATCCACTCAGCAACTCAGCTAACTCCATACGAGTTATTCACAGGAAGAACACACACCTTCTTAAAACAGGTAAAATTTAACAACGAACACGATTTTCTACAAGAGTTAAATAACTTTAGGGAAAACCTATATAATGACATACACAAAAAAACTAAAGAAATAGTTCAGGATAGAACAGTCAAATTAAACCAAGACAGAGAAGAACCCAGGACACTACAGACAGATGACATTACGTATAGAAAGGAAAACAGACGTAACAAATTAACTCCGCGTTTTTCATGTCAAAAAGTAGCAGAGGACAACGGATTGACAATAATTACACACAAACGTCAAAAAATACACAAATCAAAATTAAAAAAGAAAGCAAAGAGAGAATGAACAAATAAATCAAAATCAAAAAAAAAAATCAAAAAAAAAAAAAAAAAAAAAAAATCTAAAGAACGAAGAATTGGTAACAACAAATGTTAAATGAACAAATTGCCAAAGAATATGAAATAACCAATAGATTTAAGAATATAACGGAACAATTTAATCAAAAAAAAAAAAAAAAAAAAAAAAAAAAAAAAAAAATCTAAAGAACGAAGAATTGTTAACAACAAATGATAAATGAACAAATTGCCAAAGAATATGAAATAACCAATAGATTTAAGAATATAACGGAACAATTTAATCAAAAAAAAAAAAAAAAAAAAAAAAAAAAGAACGAAGAATTGTTAACAACAAATGTTAATCAAGAAATTGCCAAAGAATATGAAATAACCAATAGATTTAAGAATATAACGGAATACGTTAATCAAGAGCAAAAAAAAAAAAAAAAAAAAAAAAAAAAAAAACTATAGATAATTTTATTAATAACTTTCAAAACAAGAGAGCATGTGCTCACTAAACTACAAATTATACCAAAAGGTATCTTAACCTATAAGGAACTAGACACAATCCAAGAAGTACTTACAAATGCACCCGACTCAAAATTTCGTTCCGGCCGTTCCATCATTGTGGCCCTCACTTCATTCCAGGATGGGAGGAGTTACCGTCCCGGCACCCCTCGACATGCCCCCCCGCTAAGCCACCACGCGTTGCCCAGTAACAACATAGCCAACGACGCAGAAGCAAGGCGCCAGCAGACCAACGGTTCGTCGTCCAAGAAGTAACAACAGAACCGACGACGCAGAAGCAAGGCACCAGCAGACCAACGGTTCGCCGTCCGAGAATGAACAACATAGCCGACGACGCAGAAGCAAGGCGCCAGCAGACCAACGGTTCGCCGTCCAAGAATGAACAACATAGCCGACGACGCAGAAGCAAGGCGCCAGCAGACCAACGGTTCGTCGTCCGAGAATTGACACAGAAGCAATTCTCGGAATACTGGCAGCAGCAAGGCAGACTCTGAGCTATAAAAGATGGCAAAGCAGAGCCTTGCAGCTCAGTTCCATTCTGACTACTCGAATGAGCGGAAGCTTTTAATAAAAAACATACATAATTGAAAATAAACCGACTACAATTATTTAAAAGGAATTACTACGGATTCCCACACCGGTAACTCGCACGGCACGGCGTGCCCCGCTTCTATCAACACCGCCACTGCACTGCTTAGCCAAGCAGTAGCAAATTTGAGACTAAAGGCAGCTAAGAATTATAGCAAAATTCACGCAGTCAGCTGTTATTGTTGTGATTCTTAGAACAGACAAGAATGCTCGCATTCGAATGTCTCAATGTATGTGTGCACATGTATAGAAAATATGAAAACAGGGGTGGGTTTCTGGTCACATGTTGCAATTAACAAAACGTTTTGTTTAATTACTCTTGTGATACTTAATGGATTTCAATGAAATTTTCAGCATATGATCTACATATTATATTGAATATCTTGCAGTTGTATAAAATTGCAAACTCATTCACATATTGGCTATATTTGCAATTAACCTTCAATTTGAAAATTTTTGAAAAATTTTGAACCAATATCCAAAATCTAACAAAAACCGAAATTGTATAAAATATAAATTAAACTAAATGCAAAATTTGGAGACTCTAGCTTCAAACATGTACGAGATATAATGTATTAACTTCATTTCGATAAGGTTTTTAATCGATAACAAAAGAACGGGAAAAGTTATCGAATTTCTAAAACAAACTCGATATGCGCGTGATATACAGGGACTTCCAAAAAAAATTTCAAGGCTCTAGCTTTTATAGGTTCTGAAATCGACGCGTTCACACATACGGACGGACGGACAGACGGACAGACGGACAGACGGACATGGCTATATCGACTCAGCTCGTCGTCCTGATCAAGAATATATATACTTTATGGGGTCTGCCACGCCTCCTTCTGCCTGTTACATACATTTGACATTTTAACAAAACCATTATACCCTGATTTCCCATTTTCAATGGGTTCAGGGTATAATAAAGAATCATTCAATAAAATGATGCCAACCAAATAACAACTACATACTGTGGTTCTTGATCAACACAACACAATACACCACTGTCCCAAAATAGTTTAAGGACAGTCCAGAGGGGACGTAACTTCTAAGTAAAGCCAAAAAAATTAATGTAATTTACTGACAAATAGCTTAAAACAATTTGTCCCAATTAGCACTGAAAATGTAAAACACCTATAGACGACGAGCAACCATATAGGGTCAAAACTGGCCCTATTATGCAGTTTTCTGCTCTGATGATGCTATTGGCTGGTCCAAACACATCAACAAAACCCAACGTATATAAAAAATGCCACTAAAATATGAAAAGTAAAATTGTTAAATTTGCTTTAAATTCAAATCAATTTGCCAACACAAAAATATGTAAACAAAGCTGAAACAGCTGATCAGCCAAAGCTCTAAAAAGCTTTTTAGAACGAATGACATAGTCACCGCTAATGCGATACCCTAGCTATTAAGTAAATTGTTGTTGTATCAACAAGTGCAATTCACTTTGCTGTAACCACAAGTCCAAAAAAGTTGCTACGATAGTAATAGGTTGGCTTAATAAACGCGGCTAAACACTGCACTGCAAGTCGACAAATAGAAGTAATGCAGCTGCAAAGGCAAATGCAAATGCAAACGTAAATGCCTTAGAGAAGAAAATCAGACCCACTCCTCTGTACATACCATCTGCGTAATAACTCGACTTATTTGAGGTCGAGATTGATGCTGAAGCCAATAATAGCAATATCCGCAATGATACAGTGCTTGGAGGGCAAAAAGTTAAGATTGAACGCCCACTACGTAACGCAGACTCTGTCCAGTGTCATCGCTGCCAAAAATTTGGACACACCAAAAATTATTGCCGTAGACCATTCGTTTGCCTAAAATGCGCTGGCAATCACCCATCGACGGCCTGTCCAAAAACAAAAGATGATTGCCAGCCAGCAAAGTGTGCAAACTGTCATGGTGAGCATGCAGCAAGCTACAAAGGCTGCAAAGCTTTTAAGGATGCATACAAGTTAAATGAATCGGTTGGCATGCAACAGACAAATAAATTTGTGACGACTTTCTTACGCAGCCGTGACAATCCAGCCTCAGCTGTGCGCCAACAGACAGCTAAATTGCAACGTACAAACGTACAAGCAATGCAACAACAACAGCAACAGCGTCAACAGCAACAGCTACAGCAACGGCAGCCAATAAGGGGACAAATCAGCTATGCTGACGTCCTTATGAAAGGAATTAGAACTGACCAGCAAAAGAAGCAACAGCAGCAACAACGCCAACAACAGCAGCAGCAGCGGCGACAACAACAGCAGCAGCAGCAGCGTAAACAAGAGCAGCAGCAGCAGCATCAACAAGAACTGCGACGTGAACAACAGCAGCTGCAGCAGCGTCAAAAAGAGCAGCAACTGCAACAGCTACTACAGCATCGGCAGCAGCAACAGCGCCAGCAACAACAACATCATACTTATCCAACTGAGACTATGGACGAATATGTTGATATTGCAAATAGCAAACAATCACGCATGCGCAACAAAAGTCGTAAGCTCGACCTCTTAATTGACCTTATGATAAATGAAAGAAGAAGTCCAGTAACTGACAATGCCAATACTGCAGTTCTAGCAAGCGTTAAATCAAAGCCCGATAGACTGCTTGATGTAATCAAAACCCTCACTACATGCTTAATGGCAAATCAATCGGCAAATATGAATCAAAATGTATAATTCTGCCACTACTCA
>JAWNPC010000141.1:0-10688 GCA_035045365.1 Drosophila leonis | reverse complement strand
ACTGAGAGAGAAAGAGAGAGACAGACAGAGAGAAAGAGAGAGAGAGAGAGAGAGAGAGAGAAAGAGAGAGAAAGAGAGGGAGAGAGAGAGAGAGAGAGAGAGAGAGAGAGAGAGAGAGAGAAAGACAGAGAGAGAGAGAGAGAGAGAGAAAGACGAGAGAGAGAGAGAGAGAGAGAGAGAAAAGACAGAGAGAGAGAGAGAGAAATAGAGAGAGAAAGAAACAGAGAGAGAGAAACAGAGAGAGAGAAACAGAGAGAGATAAACAGAGAGAGATAAACAGAGAGATAGAGACAGAGAGAGAGATGAAAAGATATAGAGACTAAGACAGAGGGAGAAAGACCGAAAGAGAAAAAGATATCTATATATGTCTCTAGACAGAGAGATTGAGAATGAGTGATTTGGAGAAAGAAGAGTTCTATTTCTATTTCTCTCTTCTTATCAGTTTCTCTCTCTGTCATATCTATCGCTGTCTCTCTATTTCTCTGACTCTCTCGAAAGAGAGAGAGAGCTCCCTTTTTCTATCATTCTCTGCAGAGCTAAAGAGGACGAGAAGGAGGGAGAGATTGTGACAGAAGGAGGTAGAGATAGTAAGAGGCAAAGATAGTGCGAGTGAAAGAAAGAGACTGAGAGCTAGAAATTGAGAGAGTAAATAAGAACATCCAAAGAGAACTACGCAAGCTGTAGCTTAGTTATGAGTTTCATGTCATAAAAGACTGATAAAAAAGACGTTTCTAACAACCTAACATAACATATTTATGTATTTACATCAATTTAACATTGCGTATTACTGTTAAAATTCCACTTTAACATAGCATAGTCAAACTCTGCTGCCATAGAGCTCATATTTGTGTAATCTTTCAGATTAGAAACATAACTTGAACTCAACTAGTTTCGATATTCACACGCAAACTCAACCATTTGAACTTACAATTGCAACTTGCCATCTGTCTGCCTAGCTTATGACACGAGAACAATTCTATTAACAATTCCAATCAATTGAATTATGCAGCAATCAATTCAATTTGGCATTGTTTAATCTGCTTGTTATGAGCTGCTGTTCAGCTCTTGGCTCTACCTCATTAGCCATAAAGCCACAAAATCAACAGCCAACAAAATGCTGCAACTATATATACTATGAATAGATATTTGATTTTGCTTGCACACAAATTTCATGTCATTAAATTTGTGCCACGATGCATAATTCATTTTGAAATTAATCATATTTACTTGCCAGCTTTTAGAGAATGCACAGTTTGATCCAATTAAATACGAACCTGCAATAGAGAGAGAGAGAGAGTGAGAAAACAATTGTTAATAAATTGCAATTGGCATATGTAATGTATATATATATATGTGATATTTGATATATATATGTAAATTTGCTTCACAAATGAATTATTTGCATTTTATTGGAATGCCAACGCATGACGCAAGCGAGCCATGCAAATGAAAGCGAATAAATGTGGCATTCAATTCACTTAGCAACTGCATAATTTAAGTGCATCAACATTTTCCAAAAGGAGGAGCTGGCGCTGCCACACCCACGACCACGCCTGCACGCCCATACGCCCACACTTAAGAACTGACATGAAAACATTTAGTATTTTGTGCTGTTTGTAATGATGCTCGTTCAAGCAAAGCAAGGCGAGTCTATTGGTTTCTTTGCAGAAAGTTTTTTATTTATATTATTTTATATTAAAATATTATGTTATTTTAAATCTATATTCAAATTATTTTGTTTATTACAAAATTTAATAAAATATATAAATTATTGTTGAGCTACTCTTCAACTGTTGTTGACCCACTCTACAAATAGACCCCTCGAATAGCCTCTCCCACATTTCCATATTCTCCACTTTTATAGCCTGAACGTGTATTCTGCAGTCGCTTATGCCTCTTCTCACTTACTATTTTGATTGCATTGCTTTCATTTCGGCTGGCAGAAACATAAAATGCAAAACAAACTGGCGAAAATAAGCTAAAAGGCCGCCTTTTGGGCCACGTATTGGGGTGACTCAATAGTGGCCAATGTAAACAATGAATAAATGTGCAGCAGTGTTGGTAAACAGCGCAATTGATGGTGAATGTGTGCAGTGAAGAGTGAAAAAAGGTAAATAAACATTGTCATTTATTTATGGCATATAATTAGAAGTGATTTTTTAGTGAACAAGCTGTTAAGCTTAACAGCTGTTAACATTTTTAAGCATTTTATATAATATATATAATAAAAAAACAGTTAGAGGAGTTAAACTAACATAGAATGTGGTTTAGTTGTTAACAGCGAAATGTTAACTTAATCTGCTGTTAAATATGGCATAACAGAGATTGCTAACATTTACACAAGATTAGTGTTAAAAGAGACAGCTTCATGTTAACAGTATACTTAAGTAAACATGGCTTTTTACTGTTAGAACTAACATTATATGAAAATGTTAATGAACAGCTGTTAAAGTTAACATAAGATAAACAACTTTACCTTTTAAGCAGCTGTACTTGAGCAATCTGCCTGTTAAATGCTAAGAAGAGGCAACTGTTAATGCTAACATATAGCAAGATATATAAATATATAGCTACTTAACAGCTGCGTGTTAAGCTATATAGCAGTTAACATAGATATACTAAACAGTTATACTCGACTCCACAAAAAACTAGCTTTAAGTGTTAACATAGCACATAAAATGTTATGTTAAATGTTACATAAAAAACTGTTTCTATGAGCTGTTAATTAAAGCATAACATAAAATCGCTTTACAACTACTCTGCACGTTATAAATTAGTTTATAGCTAATATTTTTGTCAGTTGTTTAAGCAGCATTTTTTTTTTGGCTTACATTGCCTGAGGCACCCTAAGCAACATGCAGGCCAAAAACATGCACAGTTGGCCCAACTACTCAACGGACGGACGAGTGTCGGGGCAGACTGCCTGACGAACTGTCTGAGCTGCAGAGCGCATGCTGCTGGCTCTGCTGCTGCCTCCGCTGTTGCTCTGCGCGCCCTAGCATAAAATAATAGCAGCAGCAAAAAATATTTAACAGTTGTGCCATTTTTTTTTCGCATTTCATGCGCTTTTTGCGCCGGATGTGCTGCATAAAAACGCAGCAAACACACACACACACACACTCTCTCGTCGCATTTCAAGAAAAAAGCTGCAAAAAAAATATTTGTATATATATTTTGTAATTTCAACAAAAGCAGCCAAAGAAACTGGCACAAAAACTCCGGCGAGTTTTTCTCTTTTCTTCTTCGTGTTTTTTTTTCGCGCTCCTCTTTTGGCCCACGCCTCCAATCTACACCTATTCCCGCCTACTCTGCTTCTCCCTCAATCTCTGACTGCGCCCTCTGCCTTTGCTTCTGCCTTTGCCTTTGCCTCTGCCTCTGCCTCTGCAGCTGCCTCTGCCTTTCCCTGACCCATTCCCTCTATCTCTTCCTCTCCCTGACCCATTCTCTCTCTCTCTCTCTCACCCTCTCTCTGTCCATTCCTCCTCACTTAGTTACTTTTTATGTTTTTGTTAGCAACTTGGCAAAAAGTTTTGGCCTAAAGGCAAAATGCGTTTTTGATGCTGTTTTCTTCTCTTTGCGCTCTGCCCATCATGCATACGTCCTCTTTCACTCTCCCCCTCTATCTCCCACTCTCCCACTCTCTCACTCTCTCTCTCTCTCGCTCTTTAAACACATCTGGCAGCTGACTTAGCTGTGTGGGTGGTTGGCTGGCTGATTGAGTGGGTGGCGGTTGCTTGCATTCGGCTTAGCCACTGTAGCTCTGGCTGTGGCCAAAAAGTTTCAGCATTAAGCTGCTGCCAATTATGTGCTGTTGCCATTGCCATTGCCTTGGCTTCTGCTGCTACTTTTGCTACTTCTGCTTCTTCGTTCTTTCTTTCATGCAAATCCGCACGCATAGAAACCGATTTGCCCCACAGTTGTTGGCCATCGTTGCAAAAAACTCTTGGAAAATTGAAACAACTTTTGCAATTACTTTCCGCAAACAAAACAAATGTGTGCGAGTCACGCGAACTGCTTGAGCACCCCTCTCCAGATCAGCGTTGCATGACGAGCGGCCGCAGGCAGGCAGGGGGAGTGGGCGTGGATTGAGGGTTGGTTAGCGATAATTATACACAGCATTGTGCTCATGCATGGCATACAAGCCATTCAATGTTAATGACAATAACGAGACACAACGCGCTTTAACCAGCACCAGCAGCAGCAGCAGCGGCGGCAGCGGCAGGTGAAGGGTTCTCGCTGCACAGGTGTGTAAAACTGGTGTAGGTGGACAGCTCTGCATTAGGCTTTGACGTGTGCTTGGCAGCTTGTTCAAACTGTTTAAATTGCTGTTAACAATGAAAAGTGTTTTTTTTTTTGGATGAATAATTAATTTTTGCTGGGTTAATAAGAGGTAGCTATAAGTATATACCCCATTCAGGTGCTTATAGAGGGTATTACAGAGCCAGCTAGAGCTTTAATTTATTGTCTTAGGAACTGCACAAATCTAGCAGCAAATTGAAACAGTCAATTTGAATTGCAAATTGCAAGGAAAAATCAAGCTAGAATTTTGCAGATGGGCGCCAATGACTGCATAATACTCGTTCATGCTACAAAACCAGTTGAGTCTCTTTTGGCAAAGGAGTCAGAGAAGGAGTCTGCAGTAACTTAATTGTTTCAGTTTAAAGCTCTAGCTCCAAGTGGCGTTTGTAATTTAAGTCATTTTTGGTACATCAATAGAAGAAGTCAACAGTAAATTATTCGATATATTTTGCGTCTCTAGCTGTAAAATTGTATCTTATATTTGCCACGCCCCCAGTAGGCGTGAACATATAATTTTTGGCACATGCTTGACAGGAGTCTAGACTCTAGAGTAACGTAACTGTGAAATCTTAGGGCTTAGACTTAAAAACTGTGGAAATTACAGGGTATTTACGATATATATATCTATATAGAAGATGAAGATGAAGATTGAATTGCTATTCAATAATCAAATTTTGTAGTTTCCAGCGCTAAAACTGTGTATTAAAGTTTGAGCCGATTCGCTACGCCCCCAATGGGCATAGCTATAGCTACTATATATTTTTAATCTAGTCAACACAAGTAAACATTCCCAACTTCAAGTTTCAAGTAAATATTCGCAATTTCAAGTTTCCAATAATAACAAAAGCATTGCTGTCATATCAGTTAAAGTATTGCCTGATTTGACATGCCTCTAGTGGGCGTAAGTCTTAAGATTTTAAAAGATGACAGTCAGATACTATATGCTTCAACTTTTAAGTCTCTAGCTACAATAGCGGCCAAATGGTTTACGTTCATGCGGCGAGACTTTTGACAAAATCAATATATTATATATGTATATAGACGGACAGACACTCAGGCGGACAGACGGACATATACTCTGGCGGACGGACGGACAGACGGACATGGCTATATCGACTTAGCCTTTCATTCTGATCAAAAATATATATGCCTTATGTGCTCTGCCACGCCTCCTGCAGCCTGTTACATACACTTGACATTTTCACAAAACCAATATACCCTGCTTTCTCACCTTCCATAGCTTTAGGGTATAAACAAAGTGCACAAATAAACTGAATTTATAAAGTTATCTAGCTGAAAATTTAATAGCTCTATATATACATGCACATGTATAAAAGTGTATTTTGGGATTGTTATCTAAACAAGTTTTCATAATAATTGTTAAATAAATAACGTTTTTATTGCGCCAAATTAAATTTAACAAAAATTTGGTTTTTGGCTTAGCTGAATGAGCTGTGCAGGGCAATATAGTATATACTAGAGCGAGAGAGCAGAATTTGAAATTTAGCTTTAATTTAGCAGAGATATATGTGTATATATATGTACATATATATCTATGTGTGTTTGTGTTTGCTTGTGCTTGTTTCATTTGTGAATTGTTTGGCTGCAATTACCCAAACAATATTTCAAATGGAAATTGCCGAAAAACGTTGCAAGCTGCATTTGCTGTTGCAGCAGAAATGCAAACAAAGTAATGGAAAATCATGAACAAACACACACACACACACAATACACACACACTACACACACACACACATATGCCCGCCTTTATATTCATGCGCATCTAGAACATTTTGCATTTGATGCTGGCTCTGGGAGTCCTTTGGCACATCAAAACTTTACCTCGAGTCCTTGCGGCTACAATTTTATTATTACGTTTATTTGACTAGACCCGATGGATATGCATACATAAGCAGGTTTCCTGCCAGCAGCAGCAACAGCAACAGCAACAGCAGCAGCAGCAGCAACATTTGCATTTTGCAATTTTCATTGTTGGCTGCAGCTGGGGCCGGCTGCTGCGAATTGCTCGTAAATCCTTTAGCCGCAGCCATGCCCATCCACACCCACACATACCCATAGTCATTGTCCAACTGTCTGTTGTGGCTTGCAAATTGTGTATAAACGCAGATTCCCTTGCCAGCTATCTCCCTCCCTCTCTCTCTCTCTCTCTCTCTCTCTCTCTCTCTCGCTCCTTGTCTATCTCACTCTGACGCTGACAGAGCAGTCTCAGTTAAATTGGATTATGCAATTGCCAGCGCTTGCTGCAGTTGAACCATTTACCCAACAACTGCAGACACCTTCGGGCCACTTGCATTCCCCCACCTTCAACTGTCCCCACATTGCCAAATGGAGCACACAATTCCATTAAGTCCTTTTGTTCCCACACGAGTGTGCTCTGTGTGTGCGTTGTGCTTTCCCCACTCACAACCAATAATTCAATTATGGCCTCGCATTTAATGTGCCAAGTAAATTGCTAATTTCAATTTTCCAACATTTTGTCGCTCAGAAACAAAACATTTTTGCCCCGGGTCCCGGGACACAGAACCCATTTGGTTGTTGTAATTAAATTTTGGGGTTAGTCGAGTCGACAAAGCTTTTAATTTACACAATTTGCGCACATTAGCTAGATTACCTCAACAATTCCCAACCGTTCGAGTAGCGAGTTTGAGTGGAACTTGTTTCTGATTGATGATATATTGATTATGTGGGTCAAAAGCATTTGATAACTTATAAACTGACTTGTAATGTGCTCCAACTGTAGTCAGTTAGGCAAGAACGAAAGGCAGAGGCAGAGGCAGAGGCATTTACTATGCAGGATTAATCAATCTAATACATTTGTCGCTGCTGTACAGTCATTTAAGTGCAGGCCTTAGACCTATTTTGTGAAAATGTCAAATGTATGTAACTGGCATAAGGAGGCGTAGCAGAAACCATAAAGTATATATATGCTAGATTAGGGAGACGAGCTGAGTCGATATAGCCATCCGTCCGTCCGTCCGTCCGTCCGTCTGTCCATCCGTATGTATGAACGCGTCGATCTCAGAACCTATAAGAGCTAGAGTCTTGAAATTATATAGCCATGTCCGTCTGTCCGTCCGTCCGTCTGTCCGCCTGCATGAACGTGTCGATCTCAGAACCCATAAGAGCTAGAGACTTGAGACTTTTTTGTAGGTCACTGTACAGCACACGCATATTAAGTTTGTTTTAAAAAATCGATAACTATTTCCGTTTTATTGTTATCGATTAAAAATGTATTGAAATCAAGTTATTAAATTCTATCTCGTATATCTTTGGAGCTAGAGTCTCCAAATTTTGTATTTAGATTGATTTATATTTTTATAAAATTTTGATTTTTGTTATATTTTTAATACAAAATTGTTATTTTATAATTTTTTATTTATTGCTTTAATAAATACAAAATTGAGTAAATTTGAAAACGTAGATCGGGCGGGATTCAGGGTATCTCCTAGTCAGGCAACACCCACTAGAGTTTCTTACTTGTTTTAAATCACTTTGCGCAATCAAGAAAGAAAAGGGGTTAAATATGAAATGCTTAGCTCAAGCAAAAAAAAAAAACGTTTTGCTCAGCGCTAAAATGATGCTGATGCTGATTGTTATTATTATTAATAATATATATATATTTATAATATTTATATTTGTATGCATAATAAACTGCCGCCCACATTGAGTTCAATGTCTTTGGCTCGACAAAAATAGACGTCAGCAAATAAATGCTTGCGGTTGCCGCTGTCAACTGAATGAATAACTGAATGAATGAGTGAATGCGTGAATGAATGAATGCATGAGCAAATGAATGGCTGCTAAATTTCAATTAATTGCAAAAATAAATTTACAAAAAAAAAATAACAAAAATAAAAACAAATTGTTTTTGTTTTAAATATATATGCAGAGCACGTGGCAAAGCTAATGTTAGTGTTGTTGTTGCTGTTGCCATTGTTGCTGCTGTTGTTGTTGTGCTTTGTATGCTAATTTTGTAGCTGGGCCACCCAAAAAGCTAACAAATTGTACTCGGGCAAGAGCTACTGAATAGCTAAGCCTACTACAGCCATTGGCTTCCCTCAGTTTTGATTGTGAATATTCCATGCCCTCCCTCAACTCGTTGCTCTGCTTGTTTGCATTTGTACATCATAAATAATGCAAATTAATTAGGTATGGAATTTATTTCACACACTGCCCACTGAAAGTGTGCGCCCACACACACACACGCGCGAGTGTAAATGACTGTGTGTGTGTGGCTGGCAATTTACGCCAAAATGCTGGGTAATTTAATTGAAAATGGCAGCCTAGGGCGAGGCGCTGCGAATCGGTTCGGATCGGTGCGACCATAGCAGCGGCAGGCACTGACAACGGACAACAAACGCAGACACAAAGGCCAACACACACACAGGGCATGCCGCATCGAGGGGCCAGCCTACAACGACAGCAACTTTGCCCTGTCTGTTGCTGTTGTTGTACATGGCCTGGGCACTTGGCACGTTCCGTGCCAAGCGAAAAAATTCTCATAATAATTAAACGAAACGAAAAAAAAACGCGTTGATTGCATGCAATTTGCATTTTACGACTAACGCGACGAGGGCAACAACAAAACGGCAACTGTCCCAAGTGCCGCCGTCGAAAGCTGACTAAATACATATATACAATGAAATATATATATGTATATGTATATATGTATATATATATATACACTGCTCGTCAATTGGTTAGACGCACCCACACTTCCATTAAAATTTGTCTTATAATTTTTATTTTAAAAGCAATTGAAGAAAAGTTTATATACAAAAACCTTGGTTATTCAATGACTCTTCAAGTGTATAATACGAAAAAAAAATTAGGTTTAACAAAATCGGGTTTTATCAACATTTTATTAAAGCTGTTGAAAATAAGGCACTTTTTTCGTGGTCAATACGATAGACGCACTTCAACTAATTAATTTTGGGAAGAAAAGTAAATTTTTTTCTAATTAAATTTTTAGTTAATAGCATTTTTTGACTTATTAGAAGAACATAAAAAATAATTTCATTAATGAATACTGCCTCCTTTGTTCGAAATAGCTTCATATATCCGGTCCTTCATAGAATGATACAGGGAGTCTAAATAACTTAGCGAAATCTCACTCCAAGCAAGTTGAATTGCTGCAGTTAGTATTTCCTTATCTTCGTATTGTTTCCCCCCTTCGTATAATCTCCATGAAAGCCATCCCCAGAGATTTTCAATTATGTTAAGATCTGGAGAATATGGTGGTCAAGTCATGATATGGACGTTTTCACTTGAAAAAAACGACTTTAGTACTCGATTGTTATGAATAGGAGCATTATCTTGTTGGAAAATCCATGGTAATGGTCCGAAAAGATCATTTTGCTTTGGAAATACGGACTGCAACAAAGTTTTGAAGCGCTCACCGTTAATCTTCTGATTTACAAAAATTAAGTCTATTGTTCCATAAAACGTGATGGCACCCCACACCGTAACTCCACCTTCACGGCTGTGATGGCGACTTAAATACAGATCATCTTTTCGCAAATCATAATAATAGTATTGAAAACCATCTTAGCCCTCTAAATTGAAACGTTTTTCATCAGTAAAGACAACCGATCGCCAATCATTAAGTCGAGTGTCAGATTGAGCAGTCCACGTCATGTATTTTTTCGCATATTGAAGCCGTTTTTCTTTAAGTAGAGCATTCAAAAGTGGGTTTTTCTTGATTTTAAGACGCTTAACATGATTTGTATTTCTAATTGTACGCTGAACAGTCGATAGGCTTGCGTTTACACCGGCTAATTCCTTAATCTTAGCTGCTGACTTAGTCAAATTGGAAGCAAATCGAACAATTTTACGTTCATTTCGGGAAGTAAGTTCTTTTTTCGACCTTTGAAGTACGTTCCATATGCTTCAAGATCTTTTAAATATCTGTCAACAGTTTTGGAGCTGCGCTTTATCTGTTTTTCAATATTTCGATTCGATAATCCTTGTGAGTGGTAGAAATTCACTCTTTGACGTTCCAGTAAGCTCAAAACAGTAGCTTTCTCCATTTTTTCTTGAAATATTGCTAAAAAATAAGTGATTTCTTAATTTGTAGCTTTTATTTTACAAATATAGCTGCACTTGCTAACACACAACTTCGAAATTTGATGTGCGTCTATCACAATGACCAACCAAAACTCCGCGTGATTTAATAGAAATTGCTAGAATCTTCGAATGCACAGTTATCTTTTTGAAAATCAACCAACTATGAGCTGATAGTTTTTCAACAAGATTCGAACTTTAAACAAAATCATATTTTGAGCAACTTTTACATGCCTAATAGTAAATAAAACAAATTATCTAAAGAAAAACTGTGTGCGTCTAACCTATGACCAGCAGTGTATATA
>JAWNPC010000139.1:0-13258 GCA_035045365.1 Drosophila leonis | reverse complement strand
TAAGAGTGCTCTAGTCGAGACTGCTCGACTAAGAGATACCCTGAACCCTGCGAAGATGCAATATTGAAATCATTTTACGCTTCTTTTATATATATGTACATATACACAAACAACACATATATATACACACACACACATGCACACGCACGCACAAGCACTTTCTCTGCTACTGCGCAGTTTACGCAGCGACTGCGCGCGGGCAGCGCTTGGGCTGCAGTATGGGCAATATTTTGGAAACTTATTTGTTGAATAGGTTTGCTTCTAGATGTACTTTCGTAATCAAACTTTTACTGCGTAATAATGACATTCATATGTATGTATTTGCCAAAGCACAAGTCTCTAGTATTTGAAATACGTTTTTTTCAAATTTGGGGGGAAGGGGGCGTGGTATCCAAAATCCAAAAAATGGAAAATGTTTGTATTTGTTACACGGATACACACAGTAAGTCTGAAATCTATAGCTATAACGGTATTCAAAAACGAAGAAAAGTTATCGATTTTTATCGATAATAAGGAAATGGGAGGAGTTATCGAAAAAAAAAAATAAATAATAAAAAAAAAAAAATAAACTCGTACTGCGTAGGATATACACCAGTATACATTTCAAATTTCAGATCTCTAGCTTTTGTGGTTTGCGAGATCACTGCGTTCACACGGACGGACGGACGGACGGACGAACGGACGGACGGACGGACGGACAGACGGACATGGCTATATCGACTCAGTTTGTCGAGCTGATCAAGAATATATATACTTTATGGGGTCTGCCATGTCTCCTTCTGCCTGTTACATACATTTTCACAAAAACATTATACCCTGATTTCCCATTTTCAATGGGTTCAGGGTATAATAAAAACAACTAATAGAAGAACAAGTAAGCGTTTGGACTTAACCTCGCAGCGGAAAAGGGAAACGCGTCATGTTTTTGAAACTGACAACGCGAGCGACTTTCGTGAGAGCTGCGAGCTGCTTGCGCCACTCACCCACCCACATAAACATACTCAATATATTTTCGTATTATTTTTATTTATTTATTTTTATATTTTTTTGTTTATTTACAATGTTTTTGTAGCCATCAAACCACAAGTTGGTCAACACGCACAAGCAAACAATGCAAAACAATTAGAATAAAATGCGCTCTGGGGAATTGAACGATGGCCAAGGGAAGATTTTGGCTAAGGCAATGGATGAGCTAGCTGCAAAAAGCAGTCAAATGCAAACAAAGCAAATGAAAGCAATTCAAATAGATAAACCTTTAAATGAATCATAATTTATATGTCAAAAGATACCAGTATAAAGAAGCCAAAAAAAAAGGCTAAACAAAAATGAAAAAGTATATATACATGTATATATATGGTATGTAGATGTATATATATATATAATAAATAATGTTTTAATCATCAAATTTGTATTAATTAATAAGCATTAAGATTACTGTGCTGAAATATGAACGAAGTTTTGAATTGTTTATTGTTGTCTTAGCATAATTTAATTTAAAGATTTAAATCATATACATTTTAAGATAACCATTGAAAGTTTATTTATTGAAATTCAATGAAATTTTCAGCATATGATCTACATATTATATTGAATTTTTTGCAGTTGTATAAAATCGCAAACTCATTCACATATTGGCTATATTTGCAACTAACCTTCAATTTGAAAATTTTTGAAAAATTTTGAACCATATCCAAAAAATAACAAAAACCGAAATTGTATAAAATATAAATGAAACTAAATGCAAAGACTCTAGCTTCAACAAGTGACAAAACTCTAGTCGGGGGTGCCCGACTAGGAGATCCCCTGAACCCCGTCCGATCTGCGTTTTTAAATATATTCCGTATCTTGTATACATCACAAACTTATACAAAATTTAATTAAATTGCCAATCTTGCACTTTCACAATCAAATAGCATTTTTGTCAAAAATGTAGTTTTTTTTTTTAAATAATAGTAATAATAATTTAATAAAAAAACAAAAAAAAAAATTTAGAAAATACGACATTTCCGCAGTTGGAGTCGAACCAACATCACCTGACCTCCACCGCCATTGTGTGTGTGAAAAAATAAACAATTAAAAATATTTGACATCGGCTGGGTTTGAACCCAGACCTACAAGGCACGACGTGCCTCGCTTCTATCAACACCGCTACTGCACTGCAGTAGCAAATTTGAAACTAAAGGCAGTTAAGAATTATAACAAAATTCAAGCAGTCAGCTGTTATTGTTGTGATTCTCAGACAAGAATGCTCGCACTCCAATGTCTCAATGTATGTGTGCACATGTATAGAAAAAATGAAAACGGGGGTGGGTTTCTGGTCACATGTTGCAATTAACAAAACGTTTTGTTTAATTACTTCTGTGATACTCAATGGAATTCAATGAAATTTTCCGCATATGATTTACATATTATATTCAATATTTGTCAGTTGTCTAAAATCGCAAACTCATTCACATTTCGGCTATATTTGTAACTAAACTTCAAGTTGAAAATTTTTTTGTAAATTTTTAACTAATATCCAAAATGCAACAAAAACCGAAATTGTATAAAATATAAATAAAACTAAATGCAAAATTTGGAGGCTCTAGCTATAAAGATGTACGAGATAGAATTAAAATACTGTCTTTCGATAAGGTTTTTAATCGATAACATAAAAACGGTAATAGTTAACGATTGTTTGAAACAAACTTGATCTGCGCCTGCTATACAGGGACTTCCAAAAAATATTTCAAGTCTCTAGCTCTTATATGTTCTGAGATCGACGCGTTCATACATACGGACAGACGGACGAACGGACGGACGGACGGACGGACGGACGGACAGACAGACAGACGGACAGGACTAAATCCACTCAGTTTGTCACCCTGATCATGAATATATATACTTTATGGGGTCTGCCACGCCTCCTTCTCCCTGTTACATACATTTAACAAAACCATTATACCCTGATTTCCCATTTTCAATGGGTTCAGGGTATAAAAATGTACGAGATATAATTTATTAACTTCATTTCGATAACAAAAGAACGGGAACAAAAGAACAAACTTGATCTGCGCCTGCCTCAAGTCTCTAGCTCTTATATGTTCTGAGATCGACGCGTTCATACATACGGACAGACGGACAGTCGGAGAGACGGACAGACGGACAGACAGACAGACAGACGGACAGACAGACAGACAGACGGATAGACAGACAAGGCTAAATAGACTCAGCTCGTCTCCCTGATCAAGAATATATATACTTTATGGGGTCTGCCACGCCCCCTTCTGCCTGTTACATACATTTGACAGCTTAACAAAACCATTATACCCTGATTTCCCATTTTCAATGGGTTCAGGGTATAAAAAGTTGATTATAAGAAAGTCATAATATGATTAGTTTCAAAAATATTTAGCTAACAGTTAAAACAATTGTCCATGGCTAAGTTTAGTATATACGAGATATTTTTATAACCAAAATTTCTAAGCTTATCAATAACAATAAAAATGTTACATCAACTTTAAAAAAATCTAGTAAGCATTTCTGAAGTTAAAATAAAAAGTTGATGAAATCTAGGAAATGTCTTTTGGACATTAAAAGCCACCAGATGATAGTTTGATGATTTTATAAAATCTCTTAGCTTGGCCAATGCTTACGTAGCAGCAGTCCAACACAAAATTCTCTAAGTGTCAGATGTCATAAAAGAAACCAAATCTGCGTAAACTTATGATGCGTGCAATTGATGGCAGACTAGGAAACAATTCTGGACATAAAAGAAAGAAAGAAGAACAGAATTATGACAATTGCATTTGGAGCTGTTGATGCTGTGGCCGCAAGCATAAATCGAATCTTTTTTTTGTGATTTCGATACCCGCGAATAATGAAATTAATCGTCTGTAATGGTTTATTGTGTGCGACGATTGCGGAATTTGTTTTCAGGCCAAACCAAATGGTGGGCGACCACAAAAAAAATCACAATCAAGAAAGTGTTGTCCGCTAAAATTGCTCGACTAGGGCATACTCTAGCAAAGATCCATGCATAAAAAAATGAAATCAAATAAATTTAATTATCAATATTATTAAAACTATAATTATCATTATGTCTATCATTCATTATTACCACAGCCTCCTGTGAACCCAAATGTCAGTGGAGATTGACAGCGAAAATAATCCACGATGTAGAGTACTTGTCATATTGAAAGCCTGAACTCATTGAAAATGGGAAATCAGGGTATAATAGTTTTGTGAAAGTGTATGTAACAGGCAGAAGGAGGCGTGGTAAACCCAAAAAAGTATATATATATTCTTGATCAGCTCGATGAGCTGAGTCGATATAGGACTGGCCGTCTATCCGTCCATCCGTCCGTCCGTCCGTCCGTCCGTGTGAATACTCGTGCGTACATTTTCCCTTTCCCTCAAATTTGAAAAAAAAAGAATTTCAAATACTACAGCACTACTTGTGCTTCGGCAAATAAATATATATTAATGACATAATCACGCTCTAAAAGGTTGATTACGAAAGTTCATCTAGATGAAAAGCATAAGTTTCCATATATAGTCCATACTGCAGCCCAAGCGCAGACGCTGTGTAAGCTGCGTAGTTAGCAGAGCGCAAACAGCAAAAATATTTGTAAAAGACTCTGTGACTTCATCGAATATGTTTTGCTGTGGCTCCAAGGTAGGAAGCAGCCCGAGAAACAGGAGGTTTTTAAGACGAAAAGTAGCAAATGGAGCTCGACACACCTTTCCGAGTGACGTGCTGAGTGATGATGCTTAAAGAATTTTGTATCTACCTCAACCGCAAAAGAAACTTTATTATTATACTATATCGTTATCATTATCATTTAGTGCTCATCAATGGTAATATTATTATTAATATTGTTATAATTATAGTCATTAGTATAATCGATATATTGGTGATTTTCTGTTCAATTGCTCCGGAAGCTCACAAAGTAATAAAAAATTGACGCAAATTGGGTTATTAAAGATGATTCAATACATAGACATATATAGATAGTCACGCTTCTTGCTATACATTATTGCATGTGTCTGTCTACCTTATTAGGGGTAAGTTCCATATAGATTGCAGGGTATAAAAGCTGACCGCTGGGCACTAGAAAGACAGATACCATTCTATATTTTGTTTTTCAACTTTCATAGAGAGCTGGGCATGTAAAATATATTGAATTGTCATTGAATGTCGCGTTGCCATAAATAAGCAAAGGCTAATGGTGCGCGGGTTGTGCAATTTTTGTGATTTAGTGCGGTTGAAAAATGAGAAACTGGCAAAGCTCTTGGACGCAGCAGCAGCAGCAGCAGCAGCAGCTGTAGCAGGCATAACAGCCACGCAGACTGGTCATATATCAATGGATTACTTTAAAATGCCATCAAAATGGCCGCTACGAAAATTGACTGTCGACTTTCGACTGTCACGCTCTTAACTAATAATAGAAATAATCATCATAAATCCATAAAAGAAAATCTCATTAATCCGCCATCACACACACACTTACATATATATAGCTGGATATGTATGGGCGACAGTTTTTGATGTTGCCAAGACAAAAGAGGAAAAGCAAAAGGAATATCGAAAGGCAGCACATGACACACGTATAAGACTTATAAGCCTCGTACCCTGCCACACACTTCATATTCAAATTACTTCACATTATATAATATCCTTCAGGCTCTTAACACTCACACACACACCCGCCTCGCGCTGGTCTGGCACGTTCGACGTTCGGTGGGTGAACGTGGCATGCATGTTGCCACAATACACGAAGCTCTCGGTGCCATAACAGAAGGCGTGAGGACCTGCGGAAAACCCATCGACGCGACGGTCGCATGCCTGGACTCTGACTTCATAGTTGATTAAGAAGACATCATTTTAAGTTTAAATACACATCAAATGGTATTACAAGGTGTGACAGTAGCCCATCTACAGTGGCTTACAAATGAATACTGCCAAATAAAATATACCAATTGTTAATGTATTAATATATTACATAAACTCTTTTAGATGAGATTTATCTGCTTACAAGTTTTTTGGTTTAAGCAACTTCAGTACATGGCTTACTTTTTTTCTATTTAATGCAACTAAATATATTGAAATGTGTTTTTATTCTGTGTTTTATGCAAGACTTATAGTATTAAGATCCCATATTATGTATTTACCATATATCCCATGTATTTTTCTCTATTTATACAATTATTTAATACAATAGAAGTACTACATGTTTATTGTAGACAACTCCTATGTACTATTCATAGTTTTCTATTTTTTGTTTCTACCTCCTAAGCAATACTTATAACATATTTGTATTTTCATTGATGAACCATTTATAATATAACTTTATATACCTTTTTCTCTCTCTCTTTTGTTAAGCATAGGTATAGTTTACTCAATCTACAAATCATGTTATAATCACATCTTTACAATGATATGATATCTCTAACTACTCTTATAAAAATTCTGCAGTCTTCAATTGTTACACTTCACTGAAAGATATTCAAAAATAATTTATAATTAATTAAATGAGAATCTTATACAGCCCTTATACAGCTCTCCTTAAATATCTTAATATTACACAAATTCTTACAATATTTATATTAAAAAAAATAAAAACGTTACGCCTTGCACATAACACCAAGCTTAACTCTTATACATTACGAAAAGTCAAATTTCGCGGAATTATTCTTTGTTTTCGTTTCGGTGCGTCAAAAGTTGGGAACGCGTAACTTTTTAGGAGTATGCCACGTAGCATAACTTGCGCACACAACTGTACTTTCACACACAATTTCAAGTTATAATCAGTGCTCATTACTATACAAGACACGTTTTCAGATTTCGCGTGATTATGCGCCGCGGCTCAGCGACGGCCTCGGCAGGATCTGAGACCCTGAAGTTCGACTGAATGCTGGGGCCACAAGCAGCTGGGCGTTAGGGTGTCCGAGGCGAAACAAAAACACACAACAGAACAAAGTCAAAAAATTAAACTTGAAAATAACTTAAAATGTACACGCTGTGTATCTAGCAGATCTAGTCGGAGAGTGCCAGGCAAGCAGGCAGGCTAGTCCAGGCCCTTGTAACTATTCAGGCACATGCCATAATGCTTATTGTTGTCATTTACAAGGCTCAGCTTGGGGGCGTGGCACGTGGTGAGTAGGCGAAAAGTTAACGCGCTGGCGAAAAATATGCAAATTATAATGAAAAACTTGACACTTTACATGCAAACGAATGGAGGAGTGGCTTGTGGGGGTGACGGTGCGGCAGTGCGGCGGTGGCTTCGGCGACTGATGCGAATCTCTGTGGCTGGGCGATTAAGCGAGCCAAATGAAGCGCTCGCACCGACTGCGCATTTTAATTAAGCAACCAGCCAAATAAGTACGCGTCCTCGACTTTGCTACTGCTGTAGCTCTTCTGTTGTTGCTGTAGCTGTTGCTGTTGCTGTTGTTGTAGTCGCGTTCGTTGTTATTATTGTTGTTATCGCTGGCGTTGCCGCAATCACACGGCTAGCGCGAAATCTGGCACAAAAGTTGCCGAAAACGACAATGGCAATGCAAAGTTCACGATGTTAAGCCAAAAACGCGTCTACATTTGCATAAAACATCTGCACAACGGCAACAGCAACGGCAACGGCAACGGCAATGGCAACGGCAACGGCAACGGCAACTGCAACTGTAGCCGAGCTTTGTGGCTGACGCGAAAACAGTGAAAGTCATCGAAAATCCCAAGAAATTGCGAGCATAGTCAAGACTTTCTAAACTTTCATACATATCAACATAGGATTTTATGTAACAACTTTATTGGGTTTATCTTTTCCTTTTCTGTGGACAAATGCTTAAACTAATCACATGTTAGAGTCCTTAGATTTTTGTAGTAAAATACATCAATTCTATTCACCTTCAACTTTAAGGCAAGTTGTGAAATAAGAGTATTGTATATATCAGCTCGCAGATCGATACTAGCCTTGATGTCAATCCATAACTTAGCCGTTTACAAATTTGCTTTACGTCTGGCTTGTCGAATATTTTTTAATTATTATGAAACATTGGTCAATTCATGTCTCGTTATAGTTCTCATATACATCTCATTCAAATGTTAACATCTATCAAAATGCCATACCATAAATGCTTTTCAACTAGGCTCTAAACTATAAAATTTTGAAATAAATAAATGATTTTGTATTTTGCAATCAAAAACTTATGGTTTAATATTTGCTATCAATTATTATAATAGTTAGAACTTTTATAGTTTACAGACTGCCGAAATAATATTTACTTAGATTAAAAAATTTCAACCATTCATGAAAGTTGTGGACTCGGCTCGGACTCGGGAATAAAAGATATAACTATTAAATGAAATCTAAGTTTTCTCTGCTTCAAACAAATCCTTCGCCTGTCCGGTTGCTTCTTTTAGCTCGTAATATGAAAAGTGATGGTAGCTGAAAAACTCAGGATTTTTATAATCCTTTGACTTATCCGCCTTCGGACCTAGCTGTTCATCCGGCCTCATAGGCCTAAATACTTTCGGATTTATAAAGTCTGGTATTTCAAATGCTTTCGTACCCAGACATTTGGGTGAATAGCTCGACGGCATATCACGGCAACATATTAGCTTGGCTCCCAAGCGGCTGACCTTCTTCCGATGCCGGCACTCACAGTCCGGACTACACTTACAAACGCCGGTCTTCTTGCAGTCGCATTTACAGCCTGAGTAATGACGGATGATAGATAAGTGGATTTGATTTCGAATCTGAGAGTCCGTGCACAGTAATAATTGACGTGAAATTGGCTTCAATTTACATGTCGGCATTCTACAAATTTGGAAGATAATAAATATTTGATTTTGTTTTTAGATGCAAAAAAAAAAAGAAAAAAGAAGATAGATATATGTATTAGGCATAGCATGCTTCGACTTTGGAAAAACAAGTGAAACAGCTTGCAATATTAGGTTGTTTAAAGTTTCATTTTGCAGCTACATCCGTGACATTACAAATGGAAAATCCGCATTCAAATAAGAGTACGATTCAATTTTGCCAATGTTGCTTCAATATTTGGTACAATATTTCGGCAATATAAATTCAAATGCTAGCCTCGAGGCTAAGGACTTACCACGGTCCAGAGTTAATATAATTACATTACTTTCGGCAGGCCTTAGAAAATTCATAATCAAGCATCAAATCATTTTGCAATATATTCATGTTTTACTTGATTTTCGTAGAGGTAATTGAAATGGGCAACAAATGTTGAATAGTAAAGACATTTAAAAAGTATTCCACATGTTATCTTTGCCACTCTTAATATATATGAGCAACATCTTGTAAAGTTAGTTTTCCACAGCCGGGGTAGGTCTCAATCTGACCAGGGCCGATCCTTACTAGACATTTGTAAGTTCGCTTGCACTCGAGGTTAAGGGAAAGGACTGGTATGGTTAGTGTTAGCTCTACTGTACATGCGCCGAGGGTTCATCCACCCGACAGACGGGAACTAGCCTCGTCCACTACTGGATATCTCTGTTCGGTAGTGTCGCAGGTCGAGGAACACGTGAGACGTCTCCGCCCCGGCTCTCTCCAAACCACATCGAATCTTTTTGCCGGGGTTATCCACGCGGCGAACGGGAACTAGCCTCGTCCTTTGCTACCAACGTTAGTATACTATTTCTCCTTTGGCTCTGTCTATCAGCGGGACTCGCCACGCCGACAGATCGAGACCAAAGGAGAGGGGGGAAGGGGGTTAGATTTAGTGGTTACAGTTTCTCTACACTACTGAAGGAAAACACCATTTACTTTCCTCCACTCGTTACCATTTTATTTCTTTAGTTATTTAATTATTTTCTACTCCTCTACATTATTAGTTGCACGGCCCTGCCGCACCGCTACTCACGTTTTTTTCCTATCCTCTCTTTTGGCGTTTGGCGCGTGCTAAATTCTTTTCTGCACCGATGCAGCGCGTCGCGTGCCAAACCGAATTTACTCTTTATCTTCGATCATCCCGAGATCGACCTTTTTACTTGCCCGCCGGAAACCAACTCATCTCACCTTCAGCTCGAGCCGCTCGTCCGCCCACGCCATGCAACTCCCCACAGTGCTCGCTCTTCACCGCGGAGCTTTCACCCCGCTGTGCAGAGTTGCATCGCCGATCGTTGGCGCGCGCTCGAGCCGTTACCTATGAATTTGAATTAATCCTACCTTACATACTAAGTACTGCGCTTCATGCGTCTTCTCCCTTCCTTTTCCCTTAACTCTACAAAAATATTCTACTTTCCTTTCCTTTTCCTTAATAACTATCACATTAATATATTATTTAAGCCTATTTTTATTGTGAGGTGGCTCACTTGTGGGCCGCCTTAAAATCTTTTGTTTTACATAAGTATTTAGGTATAAGCCGCTGGCATGCCTTTAAACGATATTCCTTGAGTTAAGGCGGTTATAAAGTTAAGTTCGACCCAGTTTGAAGCCAGACATAAACAAGCTTAAGCCAAACACTAACACACGTTGAATTATTTTGATCATTAAACTTATTCGCACTTAAAATCGTGTTGTTTTTGTTGTTGTTGTTGCTGTTGGGAGCCCAGTTGTACAACTTTGAGGGCGTTGAGATAAATGCTCAACACCCGAAACGTTAAACCTCGACAATCAGCCAGATACCCACCCACCCACTCCGCCCATTCTTGCCAAAATAAACTTTTTAAAACTAACAACAACAACGGCAACACAAATAGCTATAAAAATCCCCAACAACAACAACAATATAAACGTTGAAGCACCGGAAAATTGTCAGCTCACAGCTAGCCGAGACACGAAACACGGCGCAGGTTCACTTGAATGCTTTTTAATACACTCACACACACACACACACATACAGAGACAAAAATGTACACTCAAACCCAAAAAAGATGGCGCACATAACGGTACGCTAGCGGCAATGGCGGCGTCACCATTGCGGCTTGTAAATTTATAGTTTCAGCAAGAAAATCGCGCTGGTGAACTTTTTAGTGTGTCTCCCACCTTTTCCTCTTTCTCTTCGTCTACCTCAATCTCTCTCTCTCTCTCTCTTTCTGCTTGCTACACCCGCACAATCCGAATCAGAGCCAAACAAATGGCAACGTCGCCGATGTCATCTAATTGCTTTTGTTTTGGGTTATACTGGCAGCGTCGCAAATACGAAAACCCCGCACTAGCTCCACAACTTACCCAGCCAAGTGTGTGCCCATACCACATAACTGACCTGGCCTGGTACAGTTGTGCCACAAAGGTTATACAGTTGCGGAAGCTCTTTCGTTAAGGTAATTTTCCGCCATAATTTGTAGAACTTTATTGTGTGTGTGTGCGATTTTGTAAAGAAATTGCTGAAAGTTTGCCGCAATCAGTTTGTGGGTTCCGTCAGGTTATAGTTGAAAGCGTTGCCCGGAATCATGCCTAAAGACTTAACTAGATAGTTATTGAGGACAAATATTGGACAACTAGTTAATATTCCAGTAGAAGCAGGCGCTAACTACAAAAGGAAGGTTTAAGGACTAAGGTATAGCCAATTATTGTAAATAGAGAAATGTATAACAAATAATCAAATGATCTCACACTAAAAACTTAGTATTTCTAACGCATTGGGTGAACTTTTATTTGAATTAGTTTGTTTCTTAAGAAGCAGAAAAAGAAAGGATTTTTTAAAGTAAAACATATTGCAATAGGTTTAATTAAATATGCTTAGCTTAGTACTGAAAAGTCATTGGATAAATCTCTATAAAAGTTGCTCAGCCAATTTGTTCTGTCAAATAAACGACAGATAAATTTGACGAAAAATTCAACTGTTTTGAAACTCAACTCAACTGAAATCATGAATAAGGCTTTCCGACATATTTCAGGAGTATCAAAATTCGATTTTGAATCTTTCTTTTTTTTAAATTTTTAAATTCATAGAAATTAAGAGAAATGTTGGCACACAGTGGATTACTGTCGAGGACTATTGTACGGCAATGTGCTGGACAAATTCCATGTCAATTACCACGTAAATTGTCAGAATCCGAAGTATCACCAAAACAAACAAAGAAAACAAGCCGCAAAGGATCAAAGCCAAAAAAGAATCGCGATTCCCCCATTAACTATGCCCCCTCCTACCTTGTAACGAATGCCATCAAAACCCCGCCGTTTATGAGTACCAAAAGCTTTCGACAATTACGAAAGAAGGAGAAACGCAGTGGCTATGCTGGCAAGTGTGAGTGCTACAAGAATCCAGGGTACTACAACTATCATCGCTTCTCCTACTATGAGCTAATGATGGCAATGAATGCCACAAGTGCAGTACAGAAAAAACCAAGTGATATTTAAAGTATAAACCGAATATTATTTTAGTCTTTTAAATGAATGAATGTTGTCCGAAAATGCGTCTAAAAATAAACAAAATTCTTTTTATTTACCAATGTTTTACTTAAGTAAGCATCATTGTTCACAGTCTGAAGACATAGCAATTTTAATTATTTCGAGACTTTTTCAACACAATTATGTATACATATATTTATAGATACCCATTATTGTTTATTGTATATAGAAACAAGTAAGAACTTTGCAGTTGGGCGTTACCGACTGCAGAATACTTATTCACGGCCCAAACGCTACCAGCTCCATTTTCTGATGTGCGACGCCCGCAATTGGCATTGGTCACTAGTAACCCAATTATCCAATCTTCTATCTCTGAAACTTTAGGAGATATAAGGATATAAGTATATATATTTGTTCATCGATCTTTATAAGATCTTAACAGGGTTACTCTACTTACTAAACTTGAACATTCTACACGTAGATACATATCCCAACGCGCGTAGATATATCCGCAATATGTTTTTGATCTTGGGTGACTAAACGTGACTAAACGTTCAAAATTTCAAGCAACAGGATGTCTGACATACCGCAAAAAGCATTTTCTGATTTTCCACGCTCATTGTGGGCTTATCGGGAAAATCGTGACACTTTATAATTCGAGGGTATTCACGAGTACATTTTCAAAATTTCAAGTCTCTAGCTTCAATAACGGCGAAATGGTTTGCGTTCTTATGAACAGACGGTCACACGGACAGAGGGACACAAAATTTATTTCACTATTTATTTTAATTTATTACTTATTTAATATTCGCGAATGAGTATAAAAAGTTAAGTTAGTTTATAAAACGTTAGTAAAGAAAGAACAATAAAGAAAACTCTAGTCGCTGGTGTCCGATTAGGAGATCCCCGAGCCCCGTCCGATCTGAGTTTTTAAATATACGCAATTATGTATTTATTAAAGC
>JAWNPC010000137.1:0-29399 GCA_035045365.1 Drosophila leonis | reverse complement strand
GGGATTCAGCAATGCTATCGCTGATTGCACCTGGACTACTTAATTTATCCTTGTAGGGGGCATCCTGTTGTTGTTGGACGCACCCTTTTGACGGTTTTCCGACAAACGCTGGATACAAGTTTTGCACTGGGGTTTATATACATTAAGAGCACCACACCCGTAGCAAAATATGCGACGCTCTGCTAGACAATTTTCCCAAACATGTCCTGGAGTATCGCAGTTCCAACAGCTTATATTTAAATGACGAATAGCAACGATTCATTCTCAGGTTCAAGGTTATCAATCGGACCATTTTCTACATCTACCTCGTCAACTGCATAAACTTGTCGCCGCTGAAAAGGTTGTTTGATACGAGAAGCCACTTCAACAGGACTACTGGTTTCTGCGACTAAATTTTCATGCATGTGAACCAATTTACGTAACTGACCCACTGAATGCACCGGTTGATACAATAACTGGTGACGTGCTTCTGGAAGGAGGTTATTTTTAAGGATTTCGACCAACTCATCCTCCTCAATTCTAACAGAAGACTTATCAATAAGCGCCACTACACTCTCATAGAAATTTGTAAAGGATTCACCCTTTTTTGCTTTCGTGAACGTATTTGCTCCTTACTTGCAAACTCGGATCTATAGTCGGTATACTGTTGGCGTAAGGAGAAGCAAAACTCGGACCAAGTAATACGGTCCACCTTTTTGTGGTATCTCCAATACCAATCCCTTGCTCTTCCTACGAAAAGTATATGCATATGCTTGCATAATGCATCTAAATCTCCATTCAACGTGTCATTGGCTAGTACCTTTACGCGGTACATAAATTCGCCTACACTCAAACCCTCATCTGTACCATCAAATTGGATGTTCCATTTCTGCATTATTTGCGCTACTTTACTAGGATGTACTGACGTATGACTTGACGACGACATTTGAACTGACGGACGCGGTAAAACATTAGGCGGAGATAGATTGCTCACATTTAAGGACGACATTAATCGAGTTACGGTTTGCTCGATCATATTTTGTATGGTGGAATAATCAACCTGAGCGAGATTTTCTCGACGATTGTTTCCCGTACGAACGTTTCCCGTACGATAGGGACGTCCTCTTCTCCTTGGGTTTATTCCACGTGAAGGTGGAGGCTCATTAGGATTAGTACCATTGCTATTATCTAATTCCACTAACGGCTCCTCGCTCTCTTCTATCTCACGTTGGTCAGATGCGACCTTTTGGGTATCTATTTCTTTCAAAGCTTTCGCCAAGTTTCGAGTCACGACCCGAGTACTTGGACCTGGGACTGAAGGATCTGCCTGCTTCGATTGAGGCGAACAGTTTCCAATAACTAGCTTCAAATCGAGTAACTGTACCACAGCTGCACAATTAGGACAAGTGTTGTGATCTTTCAACCACTCCTCAAGGCAATTCTTATGGTAAATATGCCTACAATTGGTGATATAGCAAGATTGCGTATTTGACAAAATCTGACAACATATATTGCAGTTTTTCCCAGCGTCATCCGAAGATGCGGGAGTACGTTGGGGACTATGCGCAATAGGCATTTTAATTTCAATTAAAATCTCTAAGCGGGGCTAACGTAATGATTTAGTGATAAAATAAAACTATTTTGAACAACCAGTATCAGGATAATGAAAACAATTTTTTTAATTTTCTGGACTATTGCAATTAACATCCGATATATCCAATGGGCGAATTAGTAGTTATCAATGAGGTAAAAATTCAATTACAGCAAAGACTATACCACATCAACCAGATTTTCCTATCGGGAATGAAACCCAATTTATTAACTTACGGCATTTATCTAAACTATCGAAAAGGTAGGGTATCCATCTTCGGCAGGGTATTCAATCTTAGTTAAATACTCAAGATTCCAGAAGCGGTACTACCTATTTGAAATCATATCAAAATTCCAATAAAATAACGAAAAAGGTTCTTGAAAACAAACGAGCTGCGATTGTGAGAGTTGATGTTTATTCCGAACTTAACTTTGTGATCTTGTAGTTAATTGCGTTGGTCGGCAGTGCATTCGATCTTAGTCAAATGCTAAAGTTCCAATACCTCGACAGTTTAACTTGATCCATTCAGTTGACCAACGGTAAAACGTTTGTATTTCGGCTCTTCACAATCCCGGGATGTGTGGCTACTAACTCATTATTTTTACCAACTAAAAATAGGAAAAAATCTCGAACTAGTAGGCCCCACGTTGGGCGCCAAAAATTTATGTAATGTATTCTTGCTTGCTTGTGTATGCGAGATGTTGTTATTAAGCAATCCAAAGAGTCCGCTTGTCCTCTTCGACCGGAACCTCGGTTGCACAGCGGGGTTTGGGACCCTTTAATACCCTAGCTCTTTCGGGGTGGGGTGGGTGGTGCTGTGTCCTAAGGCCCTATGACATAAATCTTATTTTTTTTTAGAGTCCCTACTGAAACTATATATTTATTAGGAAGCCTGAAGCTCCAAAACGACAAAGGGCAATGTTCATATTATGAAATTATTAAAACAGGTGCACAAAAAAAACAAATCTTCACACTGGTTGCTCGGTGCGGGATCTAAGGTGTTGTTGATCCTCGCGGTCTGTACCCTCCCTACCATGAACCTCTCTATAGGTGTATTGAGATTCCCTATTTAAATTTTTTTTTTTATTTTGTTATCACTGCATCATTGCGTAGCCCCTTAAATGATTCACTTAAACTTTCATTTTAATTTTTTTTCCAAATTTCATATTTTGTTTATTAATGAAAAAAACATAGCTTAAACTTAACACTAACTCTTAATACATTCCTCAAATTTTCTTCCTCTCTTTTTTTTTTTTTGTTTTATTTATTTATTTTATTTTATTTTATTTTTTTTTTATTTTTTTATTTTTTTTTATTTATTTAACTTACGATATAAAAAAATTTGTTTATTTATGTATTTAGTTAATTTTTTTACATTTTTTTTTTTTGTTTCTATATGTTGCAAGCTTTAACGGGTTAACGTTTTTGTTGTTGTTTTATTGAAATATAAATTTTTTTATATATATATATATGTATATATAAAATACAGGTTAAGTTAAATTAGATACTAGGCAATAAAAGAATTGTAGGGAATATAAGTATTTCGTTCATTTTCACAACTTTTTTTATTCTTTTAAATATTTATGTAAAATTCTTCAAATTATTTTTTTCTTTTAATTTAATCGCATTGCGAGCAAAACAAAATTTAACTTTGAGTTTTAAACTTTAAATTATGATTATTTCTCTAATTTTATTTTTCTATTGCAATTTTATTCCAAAGAGAACTCGTAAAAAAACATATGTATATAAACAGCTGACTTACGTGAATTTATCCAGCGCTGGAAAGCTTTCCATCGTTGTGTAGTTGCGTTGTGGAGTTATGTACGCATATGTGTAGGGGTCAAGCACAAAAATTTACGGCATATATATATATATATATTTATTTACGAACTTTGGCACTTAGTTTTTTTTTTTTTTTTTTTTTTTTTTTTTTTTTTCAACAAAATTTGTCTTTAAGATTGTTATAATAAAAAAAATATAAAAAAATTAATTCAAAAAAAATTTCTTTCTATTCTGAATATATATATATATATATTTTTTTTTTCTTTCACAACGTACCGTCTCATGTTAAAGCTTTGCACTTACAAATTTTTCTTAGTTTATTTTTTTATTATTTTAATTTAAATTTTTCCTCACAATTTTTGTCTTTTTATCATTATATTTTTTATATAGATATATATTTTATTCACATATATATATTCCCTATATATAGATATATTTCACATAGGCATATATTTTACATATATATATGTATGCACACATTTATATGTATAATTTTTCTCTTTTTTTTTTTATGCACATTTTTTTTTCTGTTCATATATGTATATATATAGATATATCTTATATATATATTTTTTTCTTTATGTATTCATTTCAACTTTGGTTTTTTCATCTACTTATTATTTGTATATATATATGTATATATATATTTTTTTTTTTTTTTTAGTTTTTATAATTTTTATATATTTATATTTTCTATATTCACTACACTACAGCTGCTCTGCTCCATTCTGCTTTCCTCTTCGTTTACGTAAAGATGTATGGGGGCGTGAAAAAAGTGGCCCTAACCTCCGCAAAGCCCGTCCAGGTGGTAATCTCACACTGGCGTGGGGGTTAGGGTTGATGATAGGGACTGTAGGTAAACTGAACTTAGTTTAAATAACTGAGAAAAGACCAACTCCGCACATACCTTTTCTTGGGGTTTTTAGAAGTATATATATTTATATATATATTCCTTCTCACACCGGCGATCAGCAGCACGGTGGCCAAGGTTGGCGTAACTGCACTAAGCAGCCAAAAAAAAGACTCTCAATAGTAAAGAGCGAAATCGAGATAAGCGGCACCGTGGTCGCAAGTGGCAATTACGATTTTTAATATTTTATATTTATATTTGTTTTTTTTTTTTGTAAATAATTTTTTCTTTAAGATTTTGTATTTTTTTATGGGTATATAATTTTTGATGTTCACGTGTTCGAATCGTAAGAATACTTGGTAGAGGTGTTCGAGAGAAAGACCGACTTTGGCCGCGTGTCCGCTTTTATAGGGCCTAATTCCAGTGATCGAGCACTCTCTCTCTCTCTCTGGTTGGAATGCTATGGCTTGAAGTTGGATGCAGTTCCACGGTTGCATTTCATTAATGCTCGCGTGGAGAGTTACAAAAAGCTCCTTTGCGCGAAAGCTCCGCTTTAACCAAAGCTTACGTTTGAGTTGCAGCGCAGGTGACAAAGTTGTCAGAAACGATATGCGCTGCAACTACCACCTCTACTGTTTCGGTCATCGACCATTACATACACGATAATCTGATACGATAGTTAGAAGATTAGCGGGAATCAGCTACGAATATCTTTTGCGTGATAAGTTCCCACTTCTTGTCCTTGTAAGTTTTCCAATATGTAAAAGCTATTGCTAAGCTTCTTTTTAATGCGGCATTTGATAAATTGTCGTGCTAACTTAGCGTTAAAATTCTGAGAAAATTTACTAAGACTGAAGTTTCTTCTAAATACCTCTTGACCTTCCTTAAAGGTCACCGGCTTAGACCTTAAATTGTACTGGGCAGCATTGCGTTCATATGCAGTACGAATATTCTTCTGTAGATCGTTTCGAAACAAGGCGAGTTTATCGGTTCTTTGAACAGCCAACTGTGGCTCTTCCAATAACGATACATTCTTTAACAGACGATAATCGGAACCATGAGTGATCATTTCTAATCCAAAGAGAGCCTTGTACGGAGAACAACCTAAGGACTGGTGAATTGCAGATCTTAGCGCGCAGGAAATAGCTGTTATATTTTTATCCCATTCAGTCTGATCTTCTTTGAGATACGCCCTAACTGCAGCTAGAAGCGAACGATTTACACGTTCTGCCGCATTGCTTTGCGGTGAATATAAAGCAGTGTATATATGTTTAACGCCCAATTCGGTAAGGAATGCATTGAATTCATTAGCACGAAACTGTGCGCCATTATCGCTCACTACAACCTCAGGAACTCCAAAGCAGTGAAAGATGTTCTTGAGCAAGAAGTCCTGAATAGACGAGGAAGTAAATTTCTTTAAAGGACAAAGCCAATGAAATTTACTAAAGTGGTCCAGAACGATAAGCAAGCCTATATTACCACTTTTACTTCTTGGATACGGTCCTAAAATATCGACATAAAGCCTTTGAAATGGTCTGCATGTGGGAGACTGCAGGCCCATTGGTGGTCTAAGGACATGATTAGGTGCTTTAGTTTCTTTGCAGGTATCGCAGCTACGGATGTAAGTCCGTACATCGTTAGCCAATCCAGGCCAAAACAAGTTTCTCCGTAGTTTCTCTATAGTCTTCTGCATACCACAGTGTGACGAAATCACACTATCATGAGCTTGCTTAAGTACCTCTGATCTCAGTCGTACGGGGACCCATAACTTCCACAAACTCTCATCTAGGTCTTCCATGCCTTTAGAATGTTTGGTTCGGATATAAATAAACTGGCTAGAGATTTTAATGTCTGGGAATTTAGACTGTTGCAGAGTAAAATTTTTCTTGAGATTTTGATACTCAGGGTCAAAGAAAGCATCTGAGTCTAAATCTACAATCGGACCAATTTCTAACGCTGCAACTTCTTCTTCATAAATCCTCGATAGGGCATCCGGAACTATATGATCTTTTCCTTTCCTGTGCGAAATTGTAAATTTATATGGCTGCAGGCGAAAAATCCACCGTGCGAGTCTACCGGAAGCGTTTTGTTGACGCATAAGCCATATAAGGCTCGAATGATCCGTAACAACCTCAAATTCCTGCAATTCTAAATAGCATCTAAATTTTTCAATGGCCAAAACAACTGCCAAGCATTCTCTTTCTGTGACACTATAATTCCGCTGTGCACGACTCAGTTTTTTTGACATAAACGCAATCGGCATTTCATCATTTTCCGATGATAACTGAACTAACACAGCTCCTATTCCATAATTACTGGCATCGCAGTGAAGATAGAATTTTTTCCTAAAATCCGGGTTCTGTAACACCGGAGCTGTGGTGAGAATCATTTTCAGATTGTCCATAGCCTCTTGTGCTTCTTCGGGCCAAGCAAACTTTCTTTTCTTTGTTAAAGCGTCCGTTATAGGGCAAGTGAGATCAGCATAATTTTTAATAAATCTTCGGTACCAACCACATATGCCTAGAAATCCACGTACCTGTTTTAGGTTTTTTGGTGGAGGCCAATTCCTAATACACTCAATTTTTGCGGGATCTGTACAGATACCACCGCTGCCAATTATGTGACCTAAATAGTTGACGCTTTTTACGCAGAAATGACTTTTCTCAATATTGAGAGTTAGGTTCGCTTTGCGAAATTGTTCCGCGAGACGGACTAACACTGCCAAGTGAGCTGAGAAGCTCTCAGAAACTATACAAACATCATCCAAATATCCAAACACACAATAGCGAAGATCAGGGGGTATTATCTCATCCATAAGACGACACATCGTGGCTGGAGCGTTACATAAGCCAAAAGGCATTACTTTAAATTGGTAAAGGGGTCGGCCAGGAATGGTAAATGCCGTTAATGGGCGTGCCTCTTTAGTCAGTTCGATTTGCCAAAAAGCATCCTTTAAATCTAGCTTGGTAATAATATTTGCTTTTGGCATACGTGAAAAGATACCTTCAATCCCTGGCAAAGGGTAAGCATCCTTTTTGGAAGCTTCATTTAGCTTACGAGCGTCTAAACATAGCCGAGTTTTATTCGGTTTCACAACAAGACGCATAGGAGAACTCCAAGCGCTGATCGATGGTTCTATGACGTCGAGGTCTAACATGCGATCAATTTCGGCATACAAGAGTTTTTCAACTGCCGGACTTACCGGATAAAAACGCTGTTTAACTGGCCGAGAATCACCAACGTCAATATGATGTTGGATTAAACGCGTACGACCTAGTCCTTCTTGACAATTTGGAAAAAGCGATTTCACGACCTCCAACTGTCTCAGTTGTGTCTCTGTCAAGGGAAATGAATTATCCTCCCCTCTTTTGCAATCTATGGAGCTTTTATCCAACTCCTCAGACGTGGACTGCACCGCGCTGATCACGTGAGGAGCTAGTGCGAATTCCTTCCAAAAATCTATACCTAAAATTAATCTCTGCTTGATTGATGGAATGATATATAGCTGTAAAGACTTTGTTAATCCCTTATAATTGATTGGGGCGTTAAGTACACCGACAACGCCATGTGCCTTTCCATCTGCCGTGTGCACCTGCGACTTAAGGGACTTAAACCCATATAAGTCTGAAAAGTTCTCTAAGGCTAGAGAGGAACCAATACAGCTAACATTTGCGCCTGTGTCTAATAGACCAAGTTCTGTAAATTGGAAAAAACTAACTTCGGCATAGCAACGCGAATCATTTTTATTTCTAATTACTGCAGAAATTAATAACTTTCTATATTTTCTTATCCGCCTATAGTAGTTTTTGCAGCGCAATACACTTCTAGTTTTTAACGGACCTATTTCACTAAAAATCTTATGCCTAACTTCTAAATAATTTCTTAGCCGCTCATGATACGGCAGCAAATACATGGGCGTTCCGTTTTCCTCCGGAACTGTTACAAAATTAGATTCGGGAGGGTGGGATTCAGCAATGCTATCGCTGATTGCACCTGGACTACTTAATTTATCCTTGTAGGGGGCATCCTGTTGTTGTTGGACGCACCCTTTTGACGGTTTTCCGACAAACGCTGGATACAAGTTTTGCACTGGGGTTTATATACATTAAGAGCACCACACCCGTAGCAAAATATGCGACGCTCTGCTAGACAATTTTCCCAAACATGTCCTGGAGTATCGCAGTTCCAACAGCTTATATTTAAATGACGAATAGCAACGATCTCAGGTTCAAGGTTATCAATCGGACCATTTTCTACATCTACCTCGTCAACTGCATAAACTTGTCGCCGCTGAAAAGGTTGTTTGATACGAGAAGCCACTTCAACAGGACTACTGGTTTCTGCGACTAAATTTTCATGCATGTGAACCAATTTACGTAACTGACCCACTGAATGCACCGGTTGATACAATAACTGTTGACGTGCTTCTGGAAGGAGGTTATTTTTAAGGATTTCGACCAACTCATCCTCCTCAATTCTAACAGAAGACTTATCAATAAGCGCCACTACACTCTCATAGAAATTTGTAAAGGATTCACCCTTTTTTTGCTTTCGTGAACGTATTTGCTCCTTACTTGCAAACTCGGATCTATAGTCGGTATACTGTTGGCGTAAGGAGAAGCAAAACTCGGACCAAGTAATACGGTCCACCTTTTTGTGGTATCTCCAATACCAATCCCTTGCTCTTCCTACGAAAAGTATATGCATATGCTTGCATAATGCATCTAAATCTCCATTCAACGTGTCATTGGTTAGTACCTTTACGCGGTACATAAATTCGCCTACACTCAAACCCTCATCTGTACCATCAAATTGGATGTTCCATTTCTGCATTATTTGCGCTACTTTACTAGGATGTACTGACGTATGACTTGACGACGACATTTGAACTGACGGACGCGGTAAAACATTAGGCGGAGATAGATTGCTCACATTTAAGGACGACATTAATCGAGTTACGGTTTGCTCGATCATATTTTGTATGGTGGAATAATCAACCTGAGCGAGATTTTCTCGACGATTGTTTCCCGTACGAACGTTTCCCGTACGATAGGGACGTCCTCTTCTCCTTGGGTTTATTCCACGTGAAGGTGGAGGCTCATTAGGATTAGTACCATTGCTATTATCTAATTCCACTAACGGCTCCTCGCTCTCTTCTATCTCACGTTGGTCAGATGCGACCTTTTGGGTATCTATTTCTTTCAAAGCTTTCGCCAAGTTTCGAGTCACGACCCGAGTACTTGGACCTGGGACTGAAGGATCTGCCTGCTTCGATTGAGGCGAACAGTTTCCAATAACTAGCTTCAAATCGAGTAACTGTACCACAGCTGCACAATTAGGACAAGTGTTGTGATCTTTCAACCACTCCTCAAGGCAATTCTTATGGTAAATATGCCTACAATTGGTGATATAGCAAGATTGCGTATTTGACAAAATCTGACAACATATATTGCAGTTTTTCCCAGCGTCATCCGAAGATGCGGGAGTACGTTGGGGACTATGCGCAATAGGCATTTTAATTTCAATTAAAATCTCTAAGCGGGGCTAACGTAATGATTTAGTGATAAAATAAAACTATTTTGAACAACCAGTATCAGGATAATGAAAACAATTTTTTTAATTTTCTGGACTATTGCAATTAACATCCGATATATCCAATGGGCGAAGTAGTAGTTATCAATGAGGTAAAAATTCAATTACAGCAAAGACTATACCACATCAACCAGATTTTCCTATCGGGAATGAAACCCAATTTATTAACTTACGGCATTTATCTAAACTATCGAAAAGGTAGGGTAATCCATCTTCGGCAGGGTATTCAATCTTAGTTAAATACTCAAGATTCCAGAAGCGGTACTACCTATTTGAAATCATATCAAAATTCCAATAAAATAACGAAAAAGGTTCTTGAAAACAAACGAGCTGCGATTGTGAGAGTTGATGTTTATTCCGAACTTAACTTTGTGATCTTGTAGTTAATTGCGTTGGTCGGCAGTGCATTCGATCTTAGTCAAATGCTAAAGTTCCAATACCTCGACAGTTTAACTTGATCCATTCAGTTGACCAACGGTAAAACGTTTGTATTTCGGCTCTTCACAATCCCGGGATGTGTGGCTACTAACTCATTATTTTTACCAACTAAAAATAGGAAAAAATCTCGAACTAGTAGGCCCCACGTTGGGCGCCAAAAATTTATGTAATGTATTCTTGCTTGCTTGTGTATGCGAGATGTTGTTATTAAGCAATCCAAAGAGTCCGCTTGTCCTCTTCGACCGGAACCTCGGTTGCACAGCGGGGTTTGGGACCCTTTAATACCCTAGCTCTTTCGGGGTGGGGTGGGTGGTGCTGTGTCCTAAGGCCCTATGACATAAATCTTATTTTTTTTTAGAGTCCCTACTGAAACTATATATTTAATAGGAAGCCTGAAGCTCCAAAACGACAAAGGGCAATGTTCATATTATGAAATTATTAAAACAGGTGCACAAAAAAAAACAAATCTTCACACTGGTTGCTCGGTGCGGGATCTAAGGTGTTGTTGATCCTCGCGGTCTGTACCCTCCCTACCATGAACCTCTCTATAGGTGTATTGAGATTCCCTATTTAAATTTTTTTTTTTATTGTTATCACTGCATCATTGCGTAGCCCCTTAAATGATTCACTTAAACTTTCATTTTAATTTTTTTTCCAAATTTCATATTTTGTTTATTAATGAAAAAAACATAGCTTAAACTTAACACTAACTCTTAATACATTCCTCAAATTTTCTTCCTCTCTTTTTTTTTTTTGTTTTATTTATTTATTTTATTTTATTTTATTTTTTTATTTTTTTATTTTTTTTTATTTATTTAACTTACGATATAAAAAAATTTGTTTATTTATGTATTTAGTTAATTTTTTTACATTTTTTTTTTTTGTTTCTATATGTTGCAAGCTTTAACGGGTTAACGTTTTTGTTGTTGTTTTATTGAAATATAAATTTTTTATATATATATATATGTATATATAAAATACAGGTTAAGTTAAATTAGATACTAGGCAATAAAAGAATTGTAGGGAATATACGTATTTCGTTCATTTTCACAACTTTTTTTATTCTTTTAAATATTTATGTAAAATTCTTCAAATTATTTTTTTCTTTTAATTTAATCGCATTGCGAGCAAAACAAAATTTAACTTTGAGTTTTAAACTTTAAGTTACGATTATTTCTCTAATTTTATTTTGCTATTGCAATTTTATTCCAAAGAGAACTCGTAAAAAAAACATATGTATATAAACAGCTGACTTACGTGAATTTATCCAGCGCTGGAAAGCTTTCCATCGTTGTGTAGTTGCGTTGTGGAGTTATGTACGCATATGTGTAGGGGTCAAGCACAAAAATTTACGGCATATATATATATATATATTTATTTACGAACTTTGGCACTTAGTTTTTTTTTTTTTTTTTTTTTTTTTCTTTTTTTCAACAAAATTTGTTTTTAAGATTGTTATAACAAAAAAAAAATAAAAAAATTTAATCAAAAAAAAATTCTTTCTATTCTGAATATATATATATATATTTTTTTTTTCTTTCACAACGTACCGTCTCATGTTAAAGCTTTGCACTTACAAATTTTTCTTAGTTTATTTTTTTATTATTTTTATTTAAATTTTTCCTCACAATTTTTGTCTTTTTTATCATTATATTTTTTATATAGAAGTATATTTTATTCACATATATATATTCCCTATATATAGATATATTTCACACAGGCATATATTTTACATATATATATGTATGCACACATTTATATGTATAATTTTTCTCTTTTTTTTTTTTATGCACATTTTTTTTTCTGTCCATATATGTATATATATAGATATATCTTATATATATATTTTTTCTTTATGTATTCATTTCAACTTTGGTTTTTTCATCTACTTATTATTTGTATATATATTTTTTTTTTAGTTTTTATAATTTTTTATATATTTATATTTTCTATATTCACTACACTACAGCTGCTCTGCTCCATTCTGCTTTCCTCTTCGTTAACGTAAAGATGTATGGGGGCGTGAAAAAAGTGGCCCTAACCTCCGCAAAGCCCGTCCAGGTGGTAATCTGGTGGCGTGGGGGTTAGGGTTGATGATAGGGACTGTAAGGTAAAACTGAACTTAGTTTAAATAACTGAGAAAAGACCAACTCCGCACATACCTTTTCTTGGGGTTTTTAGAAGTATATATATTTATATATATATTCCTTCTCACACCGGCGATCAGCAGCACGGTGGCCAAGGTTGGCGTAACTGCACTAAGCAGCCAAAAAAAAAGACTCTCAATAGTAAAGAGCGAAATCGAGATAAGCGGCACCGTGGTCGCAAGTGGCAATTACGATTTTTAATATTTTATATTTATATTTGTTTTTTTTTTTTGTAAATAATTTTTTCTTTAAGATTTTGTATTTTTTTATGGGTATATAATTTTTGATGTTCACGTGTTCGAATCGTAAGAATACTTGGTAGAGGTGTTCGAGAGAAAGACCGACTTTGGCCGCGTGTCCGCTTTTATAGGGCCTAATTCCAGTGATCGAGCACTCTCTCTCTCTCTTTCTGGTTGGAATGCTATGGCTTGAAGTGGGATGCAGTTCCACGGTTGCATTTCATTAATGCTCGCGTGGAGAGTTACAAAAAGCTCCTTTGCGCGAAAGCTCCGCTTTAACCAAAGCTTACGTTTGAGTTGCAGCGCAGGTGACAAAGTTGTCAGAAACGATATGCGCTGCAACTACCACCTCTACTGTTTCGGTCATCGACCATTACACACTTCTATCAAACAGAACTCTAGACACTCATCTCACCCAAATCCTCTTGCACATTCACTCACTTTTGATACTTTACATCCTTCCACCTACAGACTTAAAAGAGCCCAGCTTGAACATCTACCAGACCTTACACTCCCTTTACCTAATCTACGCACGTCCATAACTCATACCTTAATATGATCTTTATTTATTAATATAGCCCACACCAGTTACTCTCACATATTTTGTATCAATTCCACACACACACTGAATATTTGTCAATGTTTTAAAGTTTTTCTTAGAAAAATGAAACCCACATACAATAGATGATTGCCATAACAAAAAAAAAAAAAAAAAGTTGCTACGATAGTAATAGGTTGGCTTAATAAACGCGGCTAAACACTGCAGTGCAAGTCGACAAATGGAAGAGTGAACACGTGTCTTTTCTTGAGCGGAGTAAAAATGGGAACTGGGTCAAATTAAAATTGGACTTTGACAATTTTATAAAATGAAATAAAAGGAAGCGGTCATTTTTAAATTTAATTTAAAAATAAATAAATAAAATTAAATAATTTTAAAAATGCAAATAATTAAAATAAAATAAATTTAAAAATGAAATTAAATAAAATAAAAATTAAATTAATTGCAATAAATGCAAATAAATGCAAATAAAGCAAAATGAAAAAATGAAAACGCAACTAAAAGAAATTAAATTTAATGCAATTAAATAAAAATGAAATAAATAAAAAAATAAAAAACAGTTAAATAAAATAAATTTAAAAAAAAATGTATATTATTTGTGCAAATAAATAACATTAATTAAAAAATGTTATAAAAGTGTGAAACATGAACAATTGACAATTAAAGACAATTAAAGACATTTAATATTCAATACAACAACACAAAGCAAGACAAAATGCCAAAGAAGAACAATGCAAAGAGAAGGAAGAACAAAGCCAAGCCGGCTGCCCAGGCAACAGCGATGATCCAAGCCAGCGGCGGAGCAGCGGCTGGACATTCTTCGTAAATTGTGCGACCCTGATGCATTAAGTGTCCAGGAGAGGGCTTCTTTGGATTGTGCTGTCAATTACATGAGCGGTGAGTACTCTGATTCACATACATATACGCTCATAATGTTAAAATAATCGGTATTATTGTATGGCAACACAATATCTGTTATGTTTATGTTAAATGTAAGAAAACTATCTGGCAGCGCCATTAGGAATATGTATGGAATCAAGTAATGCGCGTCTACCACGAGAGAGTGGAGTTGAATATGCTATTGAATAAAACGCAGCTTTTGTTAATGTGATCCGGGAGTTTTATTTAACACGTTACAGATTAACCAACAACAGGTTATGGGCCCAGGACAAAGTTAAATAAAATAAAAAAAATCCCAAAGACAAAAGTCGGAATGCGTAGTGGTGTGTCCAGCTAATTAAATTTTTGTGTGTAAAAATAAATAGTTAGTGATTCAAAATGGCAAACAATAATCTGTACTCAATAGAAAAACTAGACGAAAAAAATTATGATATTTGGTGTGTCCAGATGCGTAGTGTATTAGTTCACTCCGATGCATGGAAGATTACTAGTGGTGTAGAAGTAAAGCCGGAGGAGAATTATAGTAATGGGGAAAGAGCTGATGAAAAAGCATTGGCAACAATTACTCTGAGTGTTAAATCTTCACAGTTAAATTACATTAAAAACTGTAGAACATCAACGGAAGCCTGACAAAGACTTAAAGAAGTACATGAACCAAGTGGGCCAGCAAGGAAAGTCTCTTTGTACAAATCATTATTGAATCTTCGTTTGTCAGAGGATATGAATGTAGTTCAATACGTAAATGAGTTTGAAAGCGTAATTGATAAACTTAGAGAGGTCAACGTTGTACTAAATGATGAAGTGGTTGTTATAATATTACTATCAAGTTTACCACAATCATTTGAAAATTTTGTGATTGCAATGGAAATTCGTGACGAGCTTCCAAATTTCAACATGTTGCGAAATAAATTATTGGAAGAAGCAGATCGCCGAAAGCAATCCAAAGACGAAGGCAGTGTACAGCAAGCATACATGGTGAAGAACAAAGACAAAGAAAGAAAAAGAAGTGCTAATAACGGAAAATGTTTTGTGTGCGGTAAACGCGGACACTTTGCAGCATCGTGTCGCCAAAACAAAAATGCTGAAAAGAAGAAAAGTGATGAACAAGCTGTAAAGCAAGAACGGAAAGAAAATCATCAAACACACAAACGTGTGTGTGTCGCCAAATATTGCTCTTTTCTCTTCTCAGGCAAATACGAATAGTGACGTATGGTGCGTAGATAGCGGAGCTACTACACATATGTGCAACAATAGAGAGTTATTCATAGAGTATACAGAAGCTCATGAAAAGGTGTTAGTTGCTGGAAATAAATCAATTAATGCAATAGGTATCGGAACAGTGCGTATAAAATCTAACGATTCTGATTTTAACCTAAAAAATGTATTGCATATACCGGAATTACAAGCGAATTTTTTCTCAGTGAACAGAGGAACAGAAAACGGACTTGAAATTATGTATTATGATTGTACGTATTTAGAAATTATATCCAATCAATATACGTTTCGTGTGTCGAGAACTTAATTAAGTGGCATAATAGATTTGGACATTTGAATATGCAAAGTCTTTAAAAAATGGTGTCTAGTGAAATAGTACAAGGTATCGAAAAAATACAGTCAACGGTAAATATTACGTGTGTGTCATGTATGAAAAGTAAAATCTGTTCACAGCCGTTTACAGAAGCAAATTACCGTGCGAAAAATGTTTTAGAAATTATACACACCGATGTGTGCGGACCATTTAATACAAAGTCGATTGGCGGATCGAAATATTTTCTAACATTTATTGACAATAAGTCCAGATACGCGACAGTATTTTTCATGAAAAATAAAAGTGAGGTATTTCAATTGTTCAAGTGCTACAAATCGTATGTCGAAAAGCAAACTGGACATAAAATAAAGTCACTCAGGAGTGATAATGGTGGTGAATATCTCAGCAAAGAATTTGATCAATACTTTCAAGGTGAGGGTATAAGTCCACAACTTACAGTGCCACATACGCCGCAACAGAATGGCGTAGCTGAGCGCTTTAATCGTACCTTAGTAGAGATGGCACGTTGTATGCTGGTGCATTCAGGACTTGAAGAGAAATTCTGGGCAGAAGCGTGGGCATGTGCAACTTACATTAGAAATCGCACAATAACAAGGGCTCTACAAGAAGTCACACCGTTTGAGATATGGTTTGAGAGAAAACCCATAGTGAAACATCTAAAGACGTTTGGATATTTAGCAGTTGGTCTCGATAAGACGCAGAAACGCAAATTTGTTGCTAAAGGCAAGGAATATATATTTGTGGGATATAGTACAGCGACTAAAGGTTACAGACTATATGATACTGATCTACAAAAGGTGGTAATTAAAAGAGATGTCAAGTTTGAGGAAACTATTCTGATGCGAAGTCAAAACAACACTGATCTGTCCTGCGTGATTCAGAAAGAGTCTCAAGTAAGTGAAACCTCAGTGTCTGAAGGAAATGACATTGAGGAAGCAGAGGAAAATAGAGATGATGAAGAGTACCACAGTCTGGAGGAGATTGAAACTGTACCAGAATCTCCGAGCGACATTGTAGTCGCACCTAAGTATGGACCCGGAAGACCACGAACAGTGCGTACTGGAAGACCTGGCAGACCTACAAAGCAGAAAAATATAGTAAATGTCATGCAGAGAATAGAAGAGGTAAAAGTTCCAGATAACGTAAAAACGGCGTTAAAATCGGATAATGCAGTCGACTGGAAGAGGGCTATGCAGGTTGAGTATGACTCGCTGATGGCTAACAACACATGGACTTTGGTCGATCTGCCCCCTGGAAAGAAAACAATCGGATGCAAATGGGTATATAGCACTAAAGGAGATGCCGATGGTTACATAGATCGATTCAAGGCAAGGCTAGTGGCCAAAGGATGTAGCCAGAAGTATGGAATCAAGTATGAGGAAACATTCTCACCGGTGGTGCGTTACGCAACGATACGGATGGTTTTTGCACTTGCTGCTGAACTGCAGTTACATCTACACCAAATGGATGTATGCACTGCATATTTGAACGGCGAATTAAGTGACGAAATATATATGACCCAACCGGAGATGTTTAGCAACAAGGAATATCCTAAACGAGTAGCAAAATTAAATAAGGCTATTTACGGATTAAGGCAGTCTGGACGCGAATGGAACACAAAACTAGATGGTGTCCTGAAAGAGTACGGTTTTAAGCCTTGCAGCAATGAACCATGCTTGTATACTATGTCGAACGGAGAAAATATAAATCTCGTCGCAGTATACGTTGATGACATACAAGGTGCAATTCAAAAGTTCCTTGTATACATCAGTGCGTGAATTTGGAGTTTTCGTTTTTCATTTTGTGTGAAAAACTTCGTCTGGCATCTAGGGCGACCAGAGGGAAGACTATAATAATATAAACAAGTAAGAAAACTCTAGTCGGGGGTACCCGACTAGGAGATCCCCTGAACCCCGTCCGATATGCGTTTTTGAATATATTCCGTATCTTGTATACATTACAAACTTATACAAATTTTAATTAAATTGCGAATCTTGCACTTTCACAATCAAATAGCATGTTTTTATTTTTAAAGAATTTAATATAATTTTTAAAGAGTAATAATATTAAGAAAATACGACATAAAAATATTTGACACCGGCTGGGTTTGAACCCAGACCTGCAAGGCACGACGTGCCCCGCTTCTATCAACACCGCCACTGCACTGCTTAGACAAGCAGTAGCAAATTTGAGCTAAAGGCAGTTTAGAATTATAACAAAATTCACGCAGTCAGCTGTTATTGTTGTGATTCTTAGAACAGACAAGAATGCTCACATTCGAATGTCTCAATGTATGTGTGCACATGTATAGAAAAAATGAAAACAGGGGTGGGTTTCTGGTCACATGTTGCAATTGACAAAACGTTTTGTTTAATTACTTCTGTGATACTTAATGGATTTCAATGAAATTTTCAGCATATGATCTACATATTATATTGAATATCTTGCAGTTGTATAAAATTGCAAACTCATTCACATATTGGCTATATTTGCAACTAACCTTCAATTTGAAAATTTTTGAAAAATTTTGAACCAATATCCAAAATCTAACAAAAACCGAAATTGTATAAAATATAAATGAAACTAAATGCAAAATTTGGAGACTCTAGCTTCAAAGATGTACGAGATATAATTTATTAACTTCATTTCGATAAGGTTTTTAATCGATAACAAAAGAACGGGAAAAGTTATCGATTTTCTAAAACAAACTCGATATGCGCGTGATATACAGGGACTTCCAAAAACAATTCTAGCTCTTATAGGTTCTGAAATCGACGCGATCACACATACGGACGGACGGACAGACGGACAGACGGACAGACGGACAGACGGACAGACGGACAGACGGACATGGCTAAATCGACTCAGCTCGTCGTCCTGATCAAGAATATATATACTTTATGGGGTCTGCCACGCCTCCTTCTGCCTGTTACATACATTTGACATTTTAACAAAACCATTATACCCTGAATTCCCATTTTCAATGGGTTCAGGGTATAAAAATTGTATTAGATATAATTCTTAACAATTTTAATATAGTATTTATATTTTTTGTATTTTGTATTTTCAGTTCTTGTAGCGGCAACACTGGATCAGGCATCTTCGCTGTATTGGAGCAGCGCTGCGTAAATTTGCGTGTGCAGCTCGTCGTTGTACGCTGCGTGCAGGTGAGTGTTTAGATGTTGATATTATGTATGATGTTTACATAAGTATTGGCATCTTTTCAGGAAACCTTGTAGTGTCGACTCTGGAATGGGCCGTCTTCTCTGGATTTGTAGTTCTTCTTCATTAAGTGTTTTTCGATGTTATGTAAAGCAGACGTTTTACATAGGTTTCGTCTTATTTCAGGAACATATAACGGCGATTTTGAAGTTCGTCGTTATAATGGTGAGTATATGTTGTTTTTGTTTTGTTTAACGTTTTCTTTGCAGAAAAGCTTGTTGACTGCGTTTGATTGCGCTAATTGATGCATTTCGTGCTGAATGCTGTTAGTTAGTTTACGTAGTTTAAATTTTCATGTATTTACTCCTTTTTTCAGGTACATTTAGCGACGACTCTGGATACGGACGCCATCACTATAGTTGCAGCTCGTCTTTGTGTAGATAAGCTTATTTATTTTGTTATTTATGCTATATTATTTTACATTAATTAAAATTTATTTCCTTTCAGGTACATTAGCGACGACACTGAATACGGACATCATCACTTTTAGTTGCAGCTCGTCTTGTAAGGTAAGTTTATTTGTTTTGATATTTGTGTTATTATGTTTTACATTTATTTACGTTTATAAATTATTTATTTTATTTTCTTTTTCAGGTACATGTAGTGGCGACACTGGATACGGACTTCATCGCTGGATTTTTCATCTTCTGTTGCAGCTCGTCAGGTAAGTGGATACATTCTTCTTCGCTGTCGTCTTTATTTAAGTAAGTTTTTATTTTTCTATATATTACCATTTATATAATCAAATATTAACTTGTATTTTCTTCTTTTCATTTTCATGTTTTTTAATTGGGCCGTCGTCAATTCGTCAAGTCTGGGGGGCCGTTAATACAGTCCCATGTCATCTACTGTGGAACTTATGGAGCTGGTGGTGCACCAGCTTGTAGCCATGTTCACATCTTCATCTTCATCTTCATCTTCGCTGTCCAGTTCCGCAAACTCAAATGCTCTGAAGTTTGCTGGACTGGGCAGCTGTTGTTGTTGATGTTGGTTTAGTTGCTGTAATTTACTGTCTTTCTTATTTATGTTCGTTGTATTTGTATTGATTGGCTGAATTCCCAATAAACGTTCCATCATAAGCATTAGTTGGTTCATTCTGGTCTCCATTATTTTGATTGTCTCTACGCTTTTTTCCAGAGCTTTAGTCAGCGTAGTTGTCTTCTGTTGCTCTTCACGCAGTTTTGTCTGGAAGTTTGCCAGATGCGTTTGTGCCGGATTGCGTGCACGCCCACTGTTTTTCATCGCACTGGCATTATTGGCTGTTTTCTTAGTTGTTGTGGCTGCAACAACCTTTCTTGCTGTTGTTGTTTTTGCTTCTTCTTCTTTATTTGCACCCCGCCTCGCTTCATTTTTCTTCTTTTCATTTGCTGAGCTTTCCATTGGCTGTACTTGCTCGTTGCTGCTGTTCTTGCTGTTGTTGTTGTTGTTGCTGTTCGCGAATTTGCTGCTGCTTTTTATACCCTGAACCCATTGAAAATGAGAAATCAGGGTATAATGTTTTTGTGAAAATGTATGTAACAGGCAGAAGGAGACATGGCAGACCCCATAAAGTATATATATTCTTGATCAGCTCGACAAACTGAGTCGATATAGCCATGTCCGTCTGTCCGTCTGTCCGTCCGTCCGTCCGTGTGAACGCAGCGATCTCGCAAACCACAAAAGCTAGAGATCTGAAATTTGAAATGTATACTGGTGTATATCCTACGCAGTACGAGTTTATCATTTTTTTTCGATAACTCATCCCATTTCCTTATTATCGATAAAAATCGATAACTTTTCTTCGTTTTTGAATACCGTTATAGCTATAGATTTCAGATTTACTGTGTTTATCCGTGTAATAATTACAAATATTTTGCAATTTTTGGATTTTGGACACCACGCCCCCTTCCCCCCAAATTTGAAAAAAACGTATTTCAAATACTAGAGACTTGTGCTTTGGCAAATACATACATATGAATGTCATTATTACGCTGTAAAAGTTTGATTACGAAAGTCCATCTAGAAGCAAACCTATTTAACAAATAAGTTTCCAAAATATAGCCCATACTGCAGCCCAAGCGCTGCCCGCGCGCAGTCGCTGCGTAAACTGCGCAGTAGCAGAGAAAGTGCTTGTGCGTGCGTGTGCATGTGTGTGTGTGTGTATGTGTTGTTTGTGTATATGTATATATAAAAGAAGCGTAAAATGATTTGAATATCGCATCTTCGCAGGGTTCAGGGTATCTCTTAGTCGAGCAGTCTCGACTAGAGCACTCTTACTTGTTATACCCTGAACCCATTGAAAATGGGAAATCAGGGTATAATGGTTTTGTTAAGCGGTCAAATGTATGTAACAGGCAGAAGGGGGCGTGGCAGACCCCATAAAGTATATATATTCTTGATCGGGGAGACGAGCTGAGTCGATTTAGCCCTGTCCGTCTGTCTGTCTGTCCGTCTGTCCGTCTGTCTGTATGTATGAACGCGTCGATATCAGAACATATAAGAGCTAGAGACTTGAAAGTTTTTTTTTTTGGAAGTCCCTGTATAGCACGCGCATATCGAGTTTGTTTTAGAAAATCGATAACTTTTCCCGTTCTTTTGTTATCGATTAAAAATCTTATCGAAATGAAGTTAATAAATTATATCTCTTACATCTTTTGAGCTAGAGTCTCCAAATTTTACATTTAGTTTCATTTATATTTAATACAATTTCGGGTTTTGTTATATTTTGAATATTAGTTAAAAATTTTACAAAAATTTTCAAATTGAAGTTCAGTTGCAAATATAGCCAATATGTAAATGAGTTTGCGATTTTAGACAACTGACAACTATTCAATATAATATGTAGATCATATGCTGAAAATTTTATTGAAATCCATTAAGTCCAAGATGTAATTAAACAAAACGTTTTGTCAATTGCAACATGTGACCAGAAACCCACCCCCGTTTTAATTTTTTCTATACAAGTGCACACATACATTGAGACATTCGAATGCGAGCATACTTGTCTGTTCTAAGAATCACAATAATTACAGCTGACTGCTTAAATTTTGTTATAATTCTTAACTGCCTTTAGTCTCAAATTTGCTACTGCTTGTCTAAGCAGTGCAGAGGCAGTGTTGATAGAAGCTGTGCACGTCGTGCCTTGCAGGTCTGGGATAAAACCTCGTCGATATTAAAATTTTTTTATTATTTCTGGTTTTCACACACCAATGGTGGTGTCGCAGTAGAGGTGATGCGCTTTGGTTCGACTCCAGGTGGGGAAATGTCAGATTTTCTTAATTTTTTATTTTTTTCTTTTATTAAATTAATATTAATATTATTCTTAAAACAAAAACTACTTTTTTTTACAAACATGCTATTTGATTGTGAATGTGCAAGATTGGCAACTTAATCAAATTTTGTATAACTTTGTGATATATGCAAGTTACGGAATATAGTTAAATACGCAGATTGGACGGGGTTCAGGGGATCACCTAGTCGGGCACCCCCGACTAGAGTTTTCTTACTTGCTTATAAGTGGGATTGCTCGTACTGAAAGGAGCTTGCTTCTAGCTGCCTTCATGCAGTTCTTAGTGTGGCGGAATGCCTGGCAGCGGTGGCATTGTGAGGGATCGACCGGCTTTTGCTGCCTCCTCACATTCTGGCCACTCAGCACTTTCAGCTCCAGAATCTTCTCGTGGCTGCCGTCAGCCATTGTCGGCAGCTCAACTTCGAATATGTTCAAGGGCTTCTTTGAAAATCGGTGCGTCATGACGCGAATGAAGCGTGTGGTGAAGCCAACTTCACCAAGTTTTTCCTTCAGCCATTCGCATGGCGTGGAATGGTGAAGTTGCTTCACCACAACTTTATAGCCCTTCAGGCCGTGCATCTGGTGGGTATGTAAATGTATTCCGTCTTCCTCAAGGGATGACAGAATAGCAGTAGCAGAGAAAGTTTCCATATCCTCACACAGGATACGCAGCCCTTCGCTAGAATTGGCAGGTGCCTTGGTAGAGAATCCCTTCACTGCTGGATTTAGCTGTAGTTTATCCAGCAGCGGCACAATGGGCAAGAATAATGGAGGTATTTTTGTTAGTTGTTGCTTTTGTCGTTGTTGTTGTAAAATTTGTTGTATTTGCTGTTGTTGTTGTACATTTTGCTGTATTTGAGTTGTTGTTATTGTTTTTGTACAATTTTTTGTATTTGCTGTTGTTGTTGTACATTTTGTTGTAGTTGTTATTGTTGTACATTAGGTTGTAATTGTAGTTGCTGTTGTTCATTTTGTTGTAGTTGCTGTTGTGCATGTTGCTGTAGTTGCTGATGTTGTTGTAGTTGCTGGCGTGCCTCGAGCTGCAATTCATTAGCAAATTTGCTTTTGAATTGCTGCAAATTGCTGTAGAAGCTCTTCAGCACGGAATCATCTACGTCATCATCATCTAGCGCGGCACTCCTCCGTTTTAGCGGCGATTGAGCTGCCTCTGCATTTGTAGTTGCTGTTGTTGTTGTTGTTGAATTTGGCAGCTCATGTGGTAGCAAAGGTGGCACTTTGCTGATACATCTTTGCACCATCGCGGCACTTTTGGTGTTGGTTGATGTTGTTGTTGGTGTTGGTGCTGATGTTGATGTTGTAGTTGTTGTTGTTGTATTTGTTTTTGTTGTCATTGTAGTTGCTGTACTTATTGCTATTGTCAGTAAGTCGTTTGTATTTGAATTGTTGTTGTTGTAGTTGCTGACTTGAATTGTGCCCTGACTGTATGCAACACTTTTATTATAATTGACGGCTGCTCGCAGAGAGTTTTCATTCTCTCTTTGAGTGACTTTTTGGCTGTGCTTTGAGTGCTTTTGCAAGTCTCTTATTTTGTCGTCCATGTATTGAGTGTAATTTTGAGTGACATTTTGAGTGTAGTTTTGAGTGAATTTGCATGTGCCGTTTGTTTCGGCATTTGTCTTTGAGTCTTTCGTGTCGTTTGTATGTATGGGTGTGTGAGGAGAAGACGCCGTTTTTGGCGTCGCTTCTTTTGGTTGCTTTATGAGCGTATATGTATGTGAATCAGAGTACTCACCGCTCATGTAATTGGCAGCACAATCCAAAGAAGCCCTCTCCTGGACACTTAATGCATCAGGGTCGCACAATTTACGAAGAATGTCCAGCCGCTGCTCCAGTTCGGCTGAGCTGTCCATTTCGTCCGTGGCTTGGATCATCGCTGTTGCCTGGGCAGCCGGCTTGGCTTTGTTCTTCCTTCTCTTTGCATTGTTCTTCTTTGGCATTTTGTCTTGCTTTGTGTTGTTGTATTGAATATTAAATGTACTTAATTGTCTTTAATTGTCAATTGTTCATGTTTCACACTTTTATAACATTTTTAAATTAATGTTATTTATTTGCACAAATAATATACATATTTTTTTTTATTTATTTTATTTAACTGTTTTTTATTTTTAAATTAATTGCATTTTTATTTAATTGCATTAAATTTAATTTCTTTTAGTTGCGTTTTCATTTTTTTCATTGTGCTGTAGTTGCATTTATTTGCATTTATTGCATTTAATTTCATTTTTATTTTATTTAATTTCATTTTTAAATTTATTTTATTTGATTTATTTGCATTTTTAAATTTATTTAATTTTATTTATTTATTTTTAAATTAAATTTAAAAATGTCCGCTTCCTTTTATTTCATTTTATAAAATTGTCAAAGTCCAATTTTAATTTGACCCAGTTCCAATTTTTACTCCGCTCAAGAAAAGACACGTGTTCACTCTTCTATTTGTCGACTTGCACTGCAGTGTTTAGCCGCATTTATTAAGCCAACCTATTACTATCGTAGCAACTTTTTTTTTTTTTTTTGTTATGGCAATCATCTATTGTATGTGGGTTTCATTTTTCTAAGAAAAACTTTAAAACATTGACAAATATTCAGTGTGTGTGTGAAATTGATACAAAATATGTGAGAGTAACTGGTGTGGGCTATATTAATAAATAAAGATCATATTAAGGTATGAGTTATGTGACGTGTGCGTGAATTAGGTAAAGGGAGTGTAAGGTCTGGTAGATGTTCAAGCTTGCGTTGCGATTGGCAAGCATGTTTGTGTGTGTATTCACGCATATATATATATATATATATATATATATATATATATATATGCCAAAGAAAATCTATTTTTTATTTTTTTTATGAAGTCCTGGAACTTTTTGAATTGCACCTTGTATATATATATATATATATATATATATATATATATATATATATATATATATATATATATATATATATATATATATATACAAGGTGCAATTCAAAAGTTCCAGGACTTCATAAAAAAATAAAAAATAGATTTTCTTTGGCAAAAATTTTATTGGTCGCCTTCGAAATAGTCCCCTTCGGACTGAATACAACGATTTGCACGATCAAGAAGATTATCAAATGACTTTTTTAGGTCATCCTTCGGTATGGCGTTGAGTATGGTGGTCGAAGCCTTTTGAATAGCATCAATGTCAGCATACCGTTTTCCTTTCATTGCCAAATGAAGTTTTCCGAACAAGTAGAAGTCGCAGGGTGCCATATCAGGCGAATACGGTGAATGGTTGATGGTTAAAATGTGATTTTTGGTCAAATAATCCGTCGTGAGCGTCGAACGGTGAGATGGCGCATTATCATGCAACAATCGCCAGCTTCCTTCTTCACGGTATTCTGGCCGACGGACACAACAAAAGTACTGTCACTTTTAGCGCGATATCTCGGCTTCTATACGTCCGAATGTCATGAAAATTTGACACAACATGACAGAGAAATAGACAATCAAACGATAATTGATGATTCAGACAGATGGCGCCACTAGAAAGCGCGAAATTTAAAAGTCCTGGAACTTTTGAATTATATATATATATGTATATATATATATATATGTCTATATATATACATGTGTTTGTATATGTATGTTTACATACACTGGTTTTATGAAAAAGCTTCGTCTGGATCGGCATTGGTGCTTTTTGTAGCAGTGGCCGCTCTCGTTGGACCAGGATTGGCCCATCGTCAGCAGCTCATCTGGCTCTTGCAGCCTGCCAGGGATGGATAAACATGCTTGCGTTGCGATTGGTAAACATGTTTGTATTTGCATTCACGCATTTACACATACATATATATATGTTTATATATACGTATATGTTTGTATATATATTTATATACATTAATGCGTGAATTTGGTGTTTTGCGTTTTTCGTTTGTATGAAAAAGCTTCGTCTGGCATCTGGCATCTGGAGGCGACCAAAGGGAAGACTATAATGGTATGTAAAAATTGTATTAGATATGTTGTTCTTAACAATTTTTAGCATAGCTTGCATATTATTTGTACTTTTTGTATATTATATTTTCATGTAATTTCTACTCTTTTTTCAGGTACATTTAGCGACGACACTGGATTTGGACATCATCGCTTTAGTTGCAGCTCGTCTTTGTGTGGGTAAGTTTATTTGTTTTGTTATTTGTGTTATTATGTCTTACATTTATTTAACATTTATTTTATTTTCTTTCAGAAAACATGTAGTGCCGGCACTGGATACGGTCAGCTCGTCAGGTAAGTGTGTTTATTAGTTATATGTTTTACATTTATTTAATATTTATTTCCATTTCTTTGCAGAAAAACATGAAGCGGTGATCCTGTATACATTCTTCTTCGCTGTATTGGATCATCTTTGTTCAAGTAAGTGTTTATTTGTCTATATATTAGTATTTATATAGGCAAATATTAACTTGTATTTTCTTCTTTTTTGTTCATTTTCATGTTTTTTAATTAGGCCGTCGTCGATTCGTCAAGTCCGGGGGCCGTTAATACAGTCCCATGTCATCTACTGTAGAACTTATGGAGCTGGTGGTGCACCAGCTTGTAGCCATGTTCACATCTTCATCTTCATCTTCATCTTCGCTGTGCAGTTCCGTACACTCAAATGCTCTGAAGTTCACTGGACTGGGTAGTTGTTGTTGCTGATGTTGATTTAGTTGCTGTAATTTACTGTCTTTTTTATTTATGTTCGTTGTATTTGTATTGATTGGCTGAATTCACAATAAACGTTCCATCATAAGCATTAGTTGGTTCATTCTGGTGTCCATTATTTTGATTGTCTCTACGCTTTTTTCCAAAGCTTTAGTCAGCGTAGTTGTCCTCTGTTGCTCTTCACGTAGTTTAGTCTGGAAGTTTGCCAGGTGCGTTTGTGCCGGATTGGCATTGGCATTGTTGGCTGCAACAAAGTTTCTTGTTGTTCTTTTTTATTTGCGGTGTGCCTCGCTTCATTCTTATTATTTTCATTCGCTGAGCTTTCCATTGGCTGCCTTGCTGTACTTGCTCGTTGTTGTTGCTTTTGTTGTTGTTGCTGTTCACGTATTTGCTGCTGCTTTCTTATAAGTGGGATTGCTCGTACTAAAAGGAGCTTGCTTCTAGCTGCCTTAAAGGCAGGTCAGCCTTTAAAGCAGCTGACGTGTGCCCCTTTGCAGTTGCAACACGTAGCTGCGGCATCCCTCGACTTTGTGCAGGCCGTTGAGGGATGCTCGCCTCCACACTTCATGCAGCGATAAGGGCGTCGGCAGTAGTTCTTAATGTGGCCGAATGCCTGGCAGCGGTGGCATTGTGAGGGATCGACCGGCTTGGCCTGCCGCTTCACCACAACTCTATAGCCCTTCAGGCCGCGCATCTGGTGGGTATGTTAATGTATTCCATCTTCCTCAAGGGAAGACAGAATAGCATTATACGTTTCCATGTCCTCACACAGGATACGCAGCCCTTCGCTAGAATTGGCAGGTGCTTTGGTAGAGAGAGTTTATCCAGCAGCGGTACCATGGGCAAAAATAATGGACGTATTTTTGTTAGTTGTTGCTTTTGTCGTTGTTGTTGTAAAATTTGTTGTATTTGCTGTTGTTGTTGTACATTTTGCTGTAGTTGTTGATGTTGTACATTATGTTGTAATTGTAGTTGCTGTTGTTGTTGTTGTAGTTGCTGTTGTTCATTTTGCTGTTGTTGTTGTAGTTGCTGTCGTGCCTCGAGCTGCAATTCATTAGCAAATTTGCTTTTGAATTGCTGCATATTGCTGCAGAAGCTCTTCAGCACGGCATCTACGTCATCATCATCTAGCGCGGCACTCCTCCGTTTTAGCGGCGATTGAGCTGCCTTTGCATTTGTAGTTGCTGTTGTAGTTGCTGTTGTTGCATTTAGCAGCTCATGTGGTAGCAAAGGTGGCATTTTGCTGATCCATCTTTGCACCATCGCAGCGCTTTTGGAGTTGGTTGATGTTGTTGTTGATGTTGGTGCTGATGTTGATGTTGTAGTTGTTGTTGTTTTTGTTGTTGTTGTCATTGTTGCTATAGTGGTTGCTGTTGTCAGTAAGTCGTTGCCTTTCAGTTTGTATGCCTCAGTTTGTATGCCTTTCTGAGCTATTATTTGCATTTGCATTTGCATTTGTATTTGCATTTACTGGCATCGGAATGGTTAATGTAGATGTTTGAGTAGTGGCAGAATTATACATTTTGATTCATATTTGCCGATTGATTTGTCATTAGGCATGAAGTGGGGGTTGCGAATACGTCAAGCAGTCCATCAAGCTTTGATTCTACGCTTGCTAGAATTGTAGTATCGGCATTGACAGTTACTGGTCTCCTTCTTTCCTTTATCATAAGGTCAATTAAGAGGTAATAGAGATTGTTTGCTATTTGCAATGTCAACATCACTATCGCTATTCTCATCATATTCGTCCATAGTTTCACTTGGATAAGTATAATGTTGTTGTTGCTGGCAACAGCGCTACTGCCGATGCTGTAGTAGCTGTTGCAGTTGCTGCTCTTTTCGACGCTGCTGCAGCTGCTGTTGTTCACGTCGCAGTTCTTGTTGATGCTGCTGCTGCTGCTCTTGTTTACGCTGCTGCTGCTGCTGCTGTTGTTGTCGCCGCTGCTGCTGCTGTTGTTGGCGTTGTTGCTGCTGTTGCTTCTTTTACTGGTCAGCTCTAATGCCTTGCATAAGGACGTCAGCATAGCTGAAATGTCCGTTTATTGGCTGCCGTTGCTGTAGCTGTTGCTGTTGACACTGTTGCTGTTGTTGTTGCATTGCTTGTACGTTTGTACGTTGCAATTTAGCTGTCTGTTGGCGCACAGCTGAGGCTGGATTGTCACGGCTGCGTAAGAAAGTCGTCACAAATTTATTTGTCTGTTGCATGCCAACCGATTCTTTTAACTTGCATGCATCCTTAAAAGCTTTGCAGCCTTTGTAGCTTGCTGCATGCTCACCATGACAGTTTGCACACTTTGCAGGTTGGTTATCATCTTTTGTTTTTGGACAGGCCGTCAATGGATGATTGCTACCGCATTTTACGCAAACGAATGGCCTCCGGCAATAATTTTTGGTGTGTCCAAAATTTTTATCAGCGATGACACTGGACAGCGTCTGCGTTACGTAGTGGGCGTTTTATCCTAACTTTTTGCACTCCCAGCACTGTCACATTGAGGATATTGCTATTATTGGCTTCAGCGTCAATCTCGACCTCAAATAAGTCGAGTTATTACGCTTACGTACTGGACTTTGTGTCCCAGTTGGTTGAGTTTCTGGCGTAGCC
>JAWNPC010000132.1:0-36961 GCA_035045365.1 Drosophila leonis | reverse complement strand
AGTTATATGAGTTATATATGAGTAGCAGGTACAGTAGTGCTTTCTGTGGCAAAGCTTGTATTAGCCCATTGTCAACTCTATCTTCACCCGGCGCTTTACACTTCTCCAACAAGTCAATTTGTGTCCTTAGCTCGCTGTAATTGGCCTAATTGTAGAGTATTGCTGTTGCTTTTGTTGTTGTTGCTGCTGCTTCAGTTTCTTCAGCTTACTCCACTCGTCATTTATTTCAGCTCGTTGCTCAGGCGTGTTGGTTAGTCTTGGGGAGAATCTGCCCTCCAGATGATCAGCGAAAGCTTCTGCCTTCTCTGTAATTGTTTTTGACCAAATGGCTTGCGCACTTGACGCATGGCTTTATCATTATCGGGAAGTTTGGCTGTGGCTGTCTCTTCAGATTTTTAGTGAGTCTCCATAACTTTTGCATGCTGTATTGGTCCGAGGTGTTATTTCCTTCAAATAATTTATTATTATTCTTATTTTTCAGAGTTACAAGGGCCTTCTTTAGTTTATTCTGCGCTGCCCTGTAAATTCTTCTCGCTTCTGTGGTGCGCGTGGCTATCATTATCCGTTTGCACAGCTGCTTGTGTGCCAGCAACGACCGAGTGTGCTCATCCAGATCAATGTTTTGGCGCCGTCTTCGTTGTCTGTTGTGTCTTTTCTCTCTCCTTTTACCAAAAAATCAATGGCATCGTCAACATCTTCGCTCGAGTTCAGCTCTGTGTTAAGCAGAATTCGTTGCTCAAGCGTTGCTTTAAAGCGTACAATATTAGCTCGAGAGCTAAAAGGCAACAAGCGAGCATTGCCAGATGGACGCTCAAAGCAGTGACGACTATGACGACGACCTCCAACGATCAGCTCAATCATCATTGGCAAATGGTCCGAATCCAAGACCGTAGTGGACTGGATATTGAGGGAACAGTCATCCATTCTGTCATATACTGCAAAGTCAATAGCAGATGGGCTTTCTCTCCTGTCATGCGGAAAGTGCGTGGCACTCCCAGTGGCCAAAATATTGTATCTTTTATGCTGATGGATTGCCTCAAACAGCGCTTTGCCCCTGCGCTGGTATTAGTGTTTGTAGTGAGCGAGTGTGCGTGTGAGAGTGAGAGTGAGAGCGTGTCCCGAAAAAGTGTGCTTGTATTTGTGATCGTTTTCGTTTTCGTGCCGTGTGCGTCGGCATTCGTTTTAGTTGCGTTGGTAGTATTTGTGTGCGTGTGTGAGCACATATACGTTTCTGGCAGGACAGTTGTAGTTGTAGTTGGAGAGAGTTTTTGTTGCTTGTGGAAACAGGAGAGGCTTTCTAATTCCCTCTTTTGCTTTTTTTGGCGCGCTTTTTTTCTCACATACATACTAAGAATATGCGGCGTCATGTGATTTTCAATAATTGTTGTGTCTGCATCTGTATTTGTTGCCGCCACCAGGGTCTCAACCTCATCCTCCTCCTCCGAATCAAACAATGATGATGATTCGACGATCGGGGAGCCACCAAGCGGCTTTGTAGACATGTCCGAGTCAGACTCGGACAGTAGAGACACCATGTACTCACCCCCCTTCATGGCATCAGCGGGAGCAAGTGCATCCATGTCTGCTTTGCGCGTCTCGTCCGAGATCTGCTCGTCGTTGTCGGAAGCACTGGCACTTGGCATCAGATATGATGCCCTATTGGCTATGTCAATGTCATTTCCAACCGAGATTGGTGACGCATTAGGAGATGAGAGAATTTAATTTCACTTTAATATAGTTCATTTTCGTTGCACAATAAAATTGTGTTTTCATTTATTTTTTATTTTCATTTATTTTTTATTTTGTATTATTTTTTTTTCATTTATTTATTTTCATTTATTTAATTTCATTTATTTATTTTAATTTTTCATTTATTTAATTAAAGTTTTAATTGCACTTTCAGTTTTATCTCCCCTTTCCAACAAAGAACACAAACTTTTTTTCTTTTCGCTGCAGCTCGCTCCTTCCTGGCAACGAGCGACTGCGCAACTTGCCTGCCAGCTTCTCACGAGCAGTTTTCTTTTATTACTTTGAATTCGATACATTATTCTTGGCAACATTTCTCAAATTTGAATTTCAGCAACATTTGCATTTTTGTGTGTAGGTGTAAGGAGCATCATAACAATCTGGCAGCTCTATTAATCGATAAATGTAAATGATATCTTAGTTCAGTTCACACTAAATATAGATATACATATATATACATTGTCTACAAGCAACATGTAAGAAAGCAATAAGTATTGATAATTTACATGGAGATTAAATGAATTTTAAATCTAATTGAATACGTTTACAATTACAGATATGCATGATTTGTTGGCATCGCTGAATCTTCCTTCAATGGCAGCTCGTCGTAACTTGCATATGGCACAGGGTAAGTATACAATATACGGCAGTTGGTTTATATTATTTATAATTAATATATGTTATTTTTTTAATTCTTATGTGATACTTGCGGCATCCAAGGGCATCACAAGACCAGCAGGCATCATCGGTGGGCCGGGATTGGTCCTCAGTGGCAGCTCGTATTGCACAGGGTAAGTATGCAATATACAGCAGTTGATATATATTGTTTTTAATCAATTTATGCTATTTTTTTATATTTCAAGTATTAGTGGCAGCCTCCAAGAGTCATCTAAGGGCATCACAAGACCAGCAGGCATCATCGGTGGACCGGAATTGGCCCTCAGTAGCAGCTCGTCTTCAGGTACGTATTGCACAGGGTAAGTATGCAATACACAGCAGTTGATATATATTGTTTTTAATCAATTTATGCTATTTTTTTATATTTCAAGTATTAGTGGCAGCCTCCAAGAGTCATCTAAGGGCATCACAGGACCAGCAGGCATCATCGGTGGACCGGAATTGGTCCTCAGTGTCAGCTCGTATTGCACTGGGTAGGTATGCAATATACAGCAGTTGATATACATATATTGTTTATAATCAATTTATGCTTTTTTTTTTATTTCAGGTATTAGTGGCAGTTTTCAAGAGTCATTTAAAGGCATAACTGGACCAGCAGGCATCATCGGTGGACCGGAATTGGCCCTCAGTAGCAGCTCGTCTTCAGATACGTATTGCACAGGGTAAGTATACAATATACGGCAGTTGGTTTATATTATTTATAATTAATATATGTTTTCTTTTTTTCATTTTTATGTGATACTTGCGGCATCCAAGGGCATCACAGGACCAGCAGGCATCATCGGTGGACCGGAATTGGCCCTCAGTAGCAGCTCGTCTTCAGATACGTATTGCACAGGGTAAGTATACAATATACGGCAGTTGATTTATATTATTTATAATTAATATATGTTTTCTTTTTTTCATTTTTATGTGATACTTGCGGCATCCAAGGGCATCACAGGACCAGCAGGCATCATCGGTGGACCGGAATTGGCCCTCAGTAGCAGCTCGTCTTCAGGTACGTATTGCACAGGGTTTTTGTGTGCAGTTAGTGATGATTCTCCTTTTTTTTTGTCATTTTAAATGCGCCGATTGGAGCCGTCAAGCACCACTTGGCATCAGGAACATGCAGCAGCTATACCGGAGTGGTATCTTCCTTGGATTTCTGCAGCTTTTCTCTCTCTGCTAGGTATTAGTATAATAATAGCTTCATGTTCCCTGTCCAGTTCCATGAAGTCGTTGAAGTTTATGTGTACTGGACTGGGCAGCTGCTGTTGCTGTTGATGTTGTTCTTTATTGCCTGGTATAGTATTAATTGATTGCATTTCCATAAATCGCATAATAAAATTTATTAATTGATCTATTTTTTCCTCTATACGGCTGAACATATTCTGGGGTACAAATTGTTGCTGCTCGGGTACAAATTGTTGCTGTTGCTGCTTCTGCTGCTGCGGCTGCGGCTGCTTCTGCTGCTGCGGCTGCTTCTGCTGCTGCTGCTTCTGCTCATGCTTCTGTTGATCCTTGCTTAGTTGCTTTTGAAGATTTTGCAGGTGCTTCTCTGCCGGATTGCGTGCACGGCCGCTATTTCTAGCGTCGCGCAAGGCCGCGTTAGCAGAGGTACTGGCATTATTGGCTGTTGTTGCTGTTGGACTATTGGCTGCTTTTGGTTTTGTTGCTGTTCGCTTCATTTGTAGTCTTCGTTGAGTTTTTTGTAAGTGCTGCTTCTTAAATGGATTTTCATTTGGAGTTGTTGTTGTTGTGTAGTTGCTGCTGCTTCATACATGGCTGCTGTTGTTGTTGTTGTTGTTGATGTTGTTGTTGTCCTTCTACTTTGCTATGGCAATCAGAAGATACGTTGCCACGCACAACTCGGCTGTAGGATAGTTTTGGAGTATAGTATGCGTGCCTGCGAGAGATGTTAATTGGCTTCTTTAGTGACTGCTGCTGCTGCTTCTGTTGCTTCACTCCAGCAATGGCTCGTACTGCAGTTTGCCTCTAGCCTCTTTATAGGCAGGACAGCCCTTGTAGCAGCTAATGTGGGCCCCTTTGCAGTTGATGCATGTAGGGGCCACATTCCTCGGCTTGGTGCACTCGGTCGATGCATAATCACCTGCACACTTCATGCAGCAGAAAGGGCGTCTACAATAGTGTTTAGTATGCCCGAAACCTTGGCATCTATGGCACTGTGCTGGGTCCGTCGGCTTGACGTGGCGCTCGACCTTTACAGCCTGGCCGCCTATCTCAGTTAGTTGGAGAATTCTTGAATGACTGCCATCTGTCATAGTCTGCAGCTCCACTTCGAACATATTTAGTGGCTTGCCACTAAAGCGATGCCTCATCACGCGTATGAACCGCGTCCCATAGCCAAGAGTGTTCAGCTTTTCTTTTAGCTATTCACATGGCGTAGTGGAATGTAGTTTTTTGATAACGACTCTGAAACCTTTTTGGCTGCGCTGCTGGTATGTATGCATCTGCGTCTTGGTTTCATTGAGGGTCGCCACAACAGCCTTGTATGTCTTAATGTCTTCGCATTGTATGCGAAGGCAATTGCTGTTGGCGACCGCTTTAGTGACATATTTACCAACTGCTGGATTTTGTTGTAGTTTTTCAATGAGGTCAATTATATTGGGCACCATTGGCAGGAAAAGCGAGGGAATTTTAGCATGAGGAATGGCAGGGGCAGGGGCTGGGGCAGGGGCAGGAGTTTGTTGCTGTAGTGGCTGTGGCTGTGGCTGCTGTGATTCAATATCGCCTACTGTTGAGTGGAATGCTTCATTTAGTTCATTGGAGATATTTCGTACCTTTTGCTGCCTGACTTCTTGGTACAACTCTTTGGCGTATTTGCTCTTAAAACATGGTGTTTTAAATTGTTTATAAATGTCGTCGTCGTCCTCGTCATCATCCATAGCAATGCATCTCCTTTTGAGAGGTGATTGCCATATGATTGGATGTGTTGATGTTGATGTTATTGCTGCTGCTGCTGCTGCTGTTGTTGTTGTTGTTGATGCTGCTGCTGCTTGAGGTAGAAGCTGCAGCCCATGGGGCAATAATGGCGGCACCTTCGTGAGCCATCTTTGGATATTAATTCCGTTTGCCATATTAGTTGCTGTTGTTGTTGTTGCCGTTGCCGTTGTCAGTATGGTGTTGGTGTCAGTCATGATGCTCATGGTGGTGGCAGGCGTCAAATTTGGCTCCACTTCTGCGTATATAGGCAGCAATTGCCTTATTGTATGCTACAATTTTGTTTTGCACTGTTTGTAGCACTGCTTGATGTGTAATTTGCTGCTGTTTTATTTCTCCAGCCTCTTGTTGTTGTTGCCGCTACTGCTGCTGTTGTTGTTGTTGTTCTTGTTTTTGTTCTTGTTTTTGAGTACCGTCCAACTGGGCACTTGTCATTGTATGCTTGTGTGATGTATACAAGTATGTGTGTATATCGGCATTTGCTCTTTGCACAATTGCGCCAAATTGTGCATTCAAATTTGGCGCCAAAGCTTGCGTCACTTTGGTTTGGCATTTCTCATTGGCTGTTGTCATGCACACACCTGCGCTGGTATTAGTGTTTGTAGTGAGCGAGTGTGCGTGTGAGAGTGAGAGTGAGAGCGTGTCCCGAAAAAGTGTGCTTGTATTTGTGATCGTTTTCGTTTTCGTGCCGTGTGCGTCGGCATTCGTTTTAGTTGCGTTGGTAGTATTTGTGTGCGTGTGTGAGCACATATACGTTTCTGGCAGGACAGTTGTAGTTGTAGTTGGAGAGAGTTTTTGTTGCTTGTGGAAACAGGAGAGGCTTTCTAATTCCCTCTTTTGCTTTTTTTGGCGCGCTTTTTTTTCTCACATACATACTAAGAATATGCGGCGTCATGTGATTTTCAATAATTGTTGTGTCTGCATCTGTATTTGTTGCCGCCACCAGGGTCTCAACCTCATCCTCCTCCTCCGAATCAAACAATGATGATGATTCGACGATCGGGGAGCCACCAAGCGGCTTTGTAGACATGTCCGAGTCAGACTCGGACAGTAGAGACACCATGTACTCACCCCCCTTCATGGCATCAGCGGGAGCAAGTGCATCCATGTCTGCTTTGCGCGTCTCGTCCGAGATCTGCTCGTCGTTGTCGGAAGCACTGGCACTTGGCATCAGATATGATGCCCTATTGGCTATGTCAATGTCATTTCCAACCGAGATTGGTGACGCATTAGGAGATGAGAGAATTTAATTTCACTTTAATATAGTTCGTTTTCGTTGCACAATAAAATTGTGTTTTCATTTATTTTTATCCCCGAGTTACCAGTTCCAGTGTCCCGATATGAGGATGGGGGTGATGTGAATACCCAGGAATCCGGTGTTTAGAGATGAATAGTAATAAATGTTCTTTTTATTTTCGTTTATTGGATGTACTTCTTGGTTCTGTGTCTTGATCGAGACTGACAAACTGAGACGAATTAAATATGCTTAATCTCTAACCCAAGCCAGCTTGTTCGTCGGCAGAATGCCGAAGGCATTTCACAAGAATGTTATTTCATCAAATGTGAAATTTGCATCAGCCTTTATTGAGATGCGATTGGCTGATGGCATTTTGTAGTTTTGGAAAGTACCGTTTTAGCGCGGCGACAGCGTCGTGACGCTGTTGCCGAGCGTGGTTCGATGGTAGGCACAAAAGAATAAGTGTGCGACGCAAGTCAGTTCTATGTTAGACTTCGGCCACCGAAACTGGGGTGCCATCTCGAGGGGAGCAGAGATGGTAACTCCTCCCCCTAGTGTGAAGCGAGGGCCAGAACGAAGGTAAGCTCGAATTTCCAGTGGCGGATTTCTTTTGGGATGAACACGGCATTCTTCGGTTTACAAGTCACAGTGATAATTATGAGTGTAGTCAGTAGGATGTAATATTGTTAGATTATTGAAATTTGTATCTTTGATGTTGACTATCTGTTCCTGTGTTGTTAGAGCTCGGAAATGCAGCTTTTGAAGACTTATTTCTTCTATTGTGTTGTTGATTTCAATGTTTTGCACGATCGGTGTTGAATACTGATGTCTTCCCTGTAGAGGATTTCCGAGTTGTCATATGTTAACCCATTGATGTTCACAGAGCAATTTGTAAATGTGACCATGGCCGATCCCGTGATACTTCTTATTTTATCGCATGATGGGATTATTGTGGTATTTTTTGTGTTGAGTATTAAACATGGTTTGGTTCGACCTCCTGGATGACCTCCGTGTTGCCGATGTCCCTGACGTTGCATGTAGAAGTTTGATTGTATAGTATGCCTTCTAGGCATTGAAGGTCCGGTAAGTAGCTTGGTGCTGGAGAATCTTCGCAAATGAAAGTTTTATGTATTTTTGTGCATTTGTTGTTAAAGTATTTTGGCTTGCCGGCTTGGCTTTGATAGCAAAATTTGGTACAATTAATATCTTAGAATCATTTACGGCTAATGGAACAATGTGTACTAGTGTATAATTGTGTTTTTCAAAAATTGGTATCTTAATCTTAAAGTTTAAATTGTGTCTTTAATTTCGGTTTCTAAATTTAACAGTCTAATAAGTGTTCGTCTGATTCGATTTCAACTTGTTGTTCTTTAATAATGTTATAAATTATTTCCATCTCTTTTTCGTTTAAAATGAATTTAGGTATTATATTTAATTTGGTTAACAGTACGCTTTCTACAATATTATTAATATGGTTATACAAAATATCTATATTTACGTTAATTCTTTCTGTAAATTGAAGTAGATGGATTTCATTATGCTCATCATTTATTGTTTTGAATATATTATTTTTGTAGTTTTTGATGAAATTATAATTATGTCTTGTTCCTTATTAATATGTTCGGATATATTTTTAAATCTAGTTTCTATTTCTTTATTGACAATAATTTGTTTGTTAATGTTATTTATTATATTGTTTTCATTTTTTGACAATTCATTGAACTTTTCATTGATTCTTTTTTCGTCATCGGCATCCATGTTGCCTGTACTACTTTTATAACATTGCCAAGACCATTTATTAGTCCTCTTTTGGTTCTATTCTTAGGCGTTAGAGAAAAAATTTTTGATTTTACCTGGCTTAGTTTAGTCTTAATAGAATTGACAATTTCATTTGAAAGGTGTGATTCGGTAAGTTCATCTAGGGATATCTCAAATTGTTTAATATTATTTAATGAGTCTTGTAAATTAATTTGATGAATTAAGTACTTATGTGTTATGACAAATTTAGCATTTCCTAAATTTATTAGAGTGATTTTATTTTCTTCCGAAAACTGTTGTACGTTAAATTTTTGTGCACTACTGTAATGTAATCTGTAATGTAATTAGAATAGTTATATTTTTTTATTCGTTTCTTAACTTTTGACTTATGTAATTTTTGATGTTTTGATGTTAAAAGTGTTATGCCCTGATCTGTTAATGTCTTGTGTTTGGAGAATCTAGCGGTTAATTTGTTTCGTCTGTTTTCTCTTCTGTATACCGTGTCTCCTAAGTTAACTGTCGGGGGTTCTTGTCTATTTTGATTTGCTTTTTGAATTCTAAGTGTCATCTTGCTTTTCATTTCTTCTGCTATTTTGGGGTAAAGATCTGTTTGAAAGGCGTTTAGTTTTTGTAAATAATCGTGTTGGTTGTCGAAAATTGTGTCTTTGTTGAATAGGTGAGTTCTACCTTGAAACACTTCGTAAGGTGTATATTTAGTCGCAGAATGTATAACGTTATTATACGTGATGAAGGTTTCGATTGCTGTTGTTCTGGTAATTCTCTTGTCTAAAAGTACTGGGTTTGGAATCTTCAATTCTACGGTACTGTTGTTGTCTTTTTTGTGTATTTTGGGTGAAATAGATTTCACGTTCTTTCAAAGCCCACTCTAAAGCTTCTCGAAGATTTGTAGGTTTCATAGCCCTAACTGCTGTTCCTAAAGGACCTTTGATACCTGATAAAAATGAGTTCAGACAGACATCTGTGAAGAGTTTTTTCTTGGTTCTTATCAGCATTGGGTCTATCTCTTTGGTGTCAGTTAGTCTAAATAATGCGAGTCTAATTTCGCAAACCTTGTCGTAGAGTGTTTGAAGTGGGAGTGGATTCTGTAAAAGATTATGTAATTCATACATTAAGATGGGTTCGTCTCTTTTGTCTGCGCAATGCAGCAAGAGTGCCTCCTTGATATCATTACAGTTGAGGTTAGCTCCTTCTTCTATAATTGCTTCGTTGGCCTTTCCTTCAATTTTATTTCTAATGGCCCTAAGGAGTATTTGACCATAAGGTGTTTGGTCAGTACCTCTAATGAGTAGAAGGATTTCTTCTACGTTGGTTATAAATTCGCTAAGTGTTTTGGGGTTTCCATCATAGGATGGCAGAAAACGTATAGCATCTGGGATTTTTAAAGTGTTCATTATATCGGCTTGAGTAGCCATCAATTGATTAGGTGGGGGAGAGTTGGAGGTAGAAGTCATAGGTGTAATGTCCTCAGTCCTAGCAACTGTTCGAGTTTGTCTAATGTCCATCAGACTGGTACTAATCTTTGTCCTGCTTCTAGTATTTGGAATCAGTTTTTTAACTTTGCCGATAGTCGACATAAATTTTAGGAATTAAATTGTGTGTGAGTGTATGTATAGTGTACAGAAGTGATTTCTTAATAATAATTATTTAAGATATTTTCTTAATTATATGTAATATAATTAGCATAGACTTATTTCGACAGCTGAAGGTATGGTGTGTATGTGAGTGCCTCGGTGGAACGTTTCCTCAGTGTGTAATTATCTGTAGAATTGAGAATGCAATTAGTATCTTTTGTATGTATACATATATATATATATATATGTATATATATATATATTTTTTATTTATTATATTATATTATATTATATTGGTTTGGTTTGTATGTGAGGTATTTGCATGTCTGTGCAACGAGTCGTATGTCGTCCAATACTGGTTCAACCGACAAGTTTGGAACGCACAAGTCTGCGCAAACCTCACATCATGTTGGTTACGTACTGCTCATATGCCCTGAGACTGCGACGTCACACAACACGTTAGCGCGAACAGGGTGGATATGTTTTTTTTTTTTTATTTTTATTTTTTTATTTTATTGTTATATGTGAGGTATTTGCATGTCTGTGCAACGAGTCGTATGTCGTCCAATACTGGTTCAACCGACAAGTTTGGAACGCACAAGTCTGCGCAAACCTCACATCATGTTGGTTACGTACTGCTCATATGCCCTGAGTCTATGACGTCACACAACACGTTAGCGCGAACAGAGTGGATATGTTTTTTTTTTTTTTTTTTTTTTTTTGATTTTATTGTTATGCGGGGCTCGAACTTGTCTGTGCAACGAGTCGTATGTTGTCCTATATTGGTTCAACCGACAAGTTTGGAACGCACAAGTCTGTTCGAGCATCACGATATGTTCTTTATGTTCACCGCATCGAACCGCAATTCACTTATATGTGTGTATGTATATATGTTTGCATTATTCACTCATATTACTACTTTTTCTTCTCTTTTTCTTTTTAAACATTTATTTTCTTTACGTTCCACCTTAGCACTTTAACATTTTATATTATTCTTTTTTTATTATTTTTTGTTACTTATATATAACTTGCATGGTTAAAATTAGTATGATACTTTTCCTTGTGTAGGTTCTCGTAGAAACGGCTGCGCCAGTTACCAGTTCCAGTGTCCCGATATGCAGGATGGGGGTGTATGTGAATACCCAGGAATCCGGTGTTTAGAGATGAATAGTAATAAATGTTCTTTTTATTTTCGTTTATTGGATGTACTTCTTGGTTCTGTGTCTTGATCGAGACTGATCTCTAACCCAAGCCAGCTTGTTCGTCGGCAGAATGCCGAAGGCATTTCACAAGAATGTTATTTCATCATAATGTGAAATTTGCATCAGCCTTTATTTGAGATGCGATTGGCTGATGGCATTTTGTAGTTTTGGAAAGTACCGTTTTAGCGCGGCGACAGCGTCGTGACGCTGTTGCCGAGCGTGGTTCGATGGTAGGCACAAAAGAATAAGTGTGCGACGCAAGTCAGTTCTATGTTAGACTTCGGCCACCGAAACTGGGGTGCCATCTCGAGGGGAGCAGAGATGGTAACTCACGCACCAAACTCCAACAAAAACCCACTAAAAACAAAAAAAAAACAAAAAAAATCCATCTCACAGTAATCTCTTATCAGCATCTCGACTAGAGCACTCTTACTTGTTTATTTTCATTTATTTTTTATTTTGTATTATTTTTTTTTTCATTTATTTATTTTCATTTATTTAATTTCATTTATTTATTTTAATTTTTCATTTATTTAATTAAAGTTTTAATTGCACTTTCAGTTTTATCTCCCCTTTCCAACAAAGAACACAAACTTTTTTTCTTTTCGCTGCAGCTCGCTCCTTCCTGGCAACGAGCGACTGCGCAACTTGCCTGCCAGCTTCTCACGAGCAGTTTTCTTTTATTACTTTGAATTCGATACATTATTCTTGGCAACATTTCTCAAATTTGAATTTCAGCAACATTTGCATTTTTGTGTGTAGGTGTAAGGAGCATCATAACAATCTGGCAGCTCTATTAATCGATAAATGTAAATGATATCTTAGTTCAGTTCACACTAAATATAGATATACATATATATACATTGTCTACAAGCAACATGTAAGAAAGCAATAAGTATTGATAATTTACATGGAGATTAAATGAATTTTAAATCTAATTGAATACGTTTACAATTACAGATATGCATGATTTGTTGGCATCGCTGAATCTTCCTTCAATGGCAGCTCGTCGTAACTTGCATATGGCACAGGGTAAGTATACAATATACGGCAGTTGGTTTATATTATTTATAATTAATATATGTTATTTTTTTAATTCTTATGTGATACTTGCGGCATCCAAGGGCATCACAAGACCAGCAGGCATCATCGGTGGGCCGGGATTGGTCCTCAGTGGCAGCTCGTATTGCACAGGGTAAGTATGCAATATACAGCAGTTGATATATATTGTTTTTAATCAATTTATGCTATTTTTTTTATATTTCAGGTATTAGTGGCAGCCTCCAAGAGTCATCTAAGGGCATCACAGGACCAGCAGACATCATCGGTGGACCGGAATTGGCCCTCAGTAGCAGCTCGTCTTCAGGTACGTATTGCACTGGGTAAGTATACAATATACAGCAGTTGATATATATTGTTTATAATCAATTTATGCTATTTTTTGTATACTTCAGGTATTAGTGGCAGCCTCCAAGCGTCATCTAAAGGCATCACAGGACCAGCAGGCATCATCGGTGGACCGGAATTGGTCCTCAGTGGCAGCTCGTATTGCACAGGGTAAGTATGCAATATACAGCAGTTGATATATATTGTTTATAATCAATTTATGCTATTTTTTTATATTTCAAGTATTCGTGGCAGCCTCCAAGAGTCATCTAAAGGCATCACAGGACCAGCAGGCATCATCGGTGGACCGGAATTGGCCCTCAGTAGCAGCTCGGCCTCAGATACGTATTGCACAGGGTAAGTATACAATATACAGCAGTTGATATATATTGTTTATAATCAATTTATGCTATTTTTTTATATTTCAGGTATTAGTGGCAGCCTCCAAGAGTCATCTAAGGGCATGACAGGACCAGCAGGCATCATCGGTGGACCGGAATTGGCCCTCAGTGGCAGCTCGTATTGCACAGAGTAAGTATGCAGTATACAGCAGTTGATATATATTGTTTATAATCAATTTATGCTTTTTTTTATTTCAGGTATTAGTGGCAGTTTCCAAGAGTCATTTAAGGGCATAACATGACCAGCAGGCATCATCGGTGGACCGGAATTGGCCCTCAGTAGCAGCTCGTCTTCAGATACGTATTGCACAGGGTAAGTATACAATATACAGCAGTTGATATATATTGTTTATAATCAATTTATGCTATTTTTGTATACTTCAGGTATTAGTGGCAGCCTCCAAGAGTCATCTAAGGGCATCACAGGACCAGCAGTCATCATCGGTGGACCGGAATTGGCCCTCAGTAGCAGCTCGTATTCAGGTACGTATTGCACCAGGTGCGCGAAATAAGTAACTGGGACAGTACGTTGAAGAAGATAATAACTGAACCGATCAAGATTTTTCAAAAAAGTCAATTGGTGTTTAAGCTTCATAAATTATCAATAAGCCTCAACTGAATTAAATCCGAAATAACTTTTGAAAATATTATAAAAAAATTAAACAAAATATTTTCAAACGAAATAAGTAACTGGGACAGAATACTTTGCTTTCATTTGTGGATAGATAACCACGTGCTATTTGAACTTTTAATAAGCATTTTTGTTTAAAGTATTAAAATAAATAATATTAAGTGAGTTTTAATTTTGAATTAATTCTAAATGACTTTTTGTACAAAGATATGTCGAGTTTCGCCCGATTAACTGATGAAGAGCGTGGCAGAATTGTGGCTCTGCGTAATAAGGGGATGTAAATTTTCAAAATAGCAGACAATGGCAACAGAAATAAGAATACTGCAAAAAATTTACTCAAAGCCCCGGAAAATTATGGGATAAACCACCGTTTTGGTCGCATACCATGGGTTGACAACCGGGTCTAAAGACGAATCAAAAATCTAGCGGTCAAAGAATGTATCAGAACATCTCAAATACGGAGTAATTTGTCTCTGCGGACATCCACGAGACGTATGCAACAAATTTTGAAGAGCTCAGAAAATGTTTCATACGAAAAAAAACTACTGAAACCATAGCTACTGCCAAGGCAAAAAGCTGCTAGATTACAGTTTGCCAACAGATACAAATTTTGGGACATTGAGTCCCAAAATATTTTGTGATGAGAAAAAGTTGAATTTAGATGTGCGAACACTAAAAAAAAGTCCATGTGTCAGAAATTTTTACGAAGGGTCTTTAATGTGTCCAGAAATTTTCACGGACGGTCCTTAATGATATAGGCAGCGTTCGGATATAATGTAAAGACTTCAATTTGTTTTATAATGCATAGAATGAATGCACAAAACTATGTTGAACTGTTAGAGTCTGTTTTAATGCTATTTGGAGAGGATCATTACTGTGAGGATTAGACTTTACAGCAGGATAGTGCGCCCATCCGCACAGCAAAGTTCACGAAGGCTTATCTTAAAGGCTCAGAAATGCCTGTTTTAGAGTGGCCACCACGCAGTCCGGACTTAAATCCGATAGAAAATCTGTGGGGCATCTTGACTCAATGGGTTTATACCAACGGGAAGCAATTTGAAAATTTAATTTAATTAAAAAATGCCATTGTCCAAGAATGGGAAAAATTGGACATCCAAATGCTCCAAAACCCGATTAATTCAATGCCAGCGCGAAAAATTAAAGTGTTAAAAAACAAAGGGAGCTCTATTTAAAATTAATTTTGGCTTTTAAGCATTTTGTATTGATTTTTGTTCACTTTTTACAGTTTTAAGATACAAATCATCGGTGGACCGAAATTGGCCGTCAGTAGCAGCTCGTCTTCAGATACGTATTGCACAGGGTAAGTATACAATATACAGCAGTTGATATATATTGTTTATAATCAATTTATGCCATTTTTGTATATTTCAGGTATTAGTGGCAGCCTCCAAGAGTCATCTAAGGGCATCACAGGACCAGCAGGCATCATCGGTGGACCGGAATTGGCCCTCAGTAGCAGCTCGTCTTCAGGTACGTATTGCACAGGGTAAGTATGCAATATACAGCAGTTGATATATATTGTTTATAATCAATTTATGCTATTTCTTTATATATCAAGTATTAGTGGCAGCCTCCAAGAGTCATCTAAGGGCATCACAGGACCAGCAGGCATCATCGGTGGACCGGAATTGGTCCTCAGTGTCAGCTCGTATTGCACTGGGTAGGTATGCAATATACAGCAGTTGATATATATTGTTTATAATCAATTTATGCTATTTTTTTATATTTCAGGTATTAGTGGCAGCCTCCAAGAGTCATCTAAGGGCATCACAGGACCAGCAGGCATCATCGGTGGACCGGAATTGGCCCTCAGTAGCAGCTCGTCTTCAGGTACGTAATGCACAGAGTAAGTATACAATATACGGCAGTTGGTTTATATTATTTATAATTAATATATGTTTTCTTTTTTTTCATTTTTATGTGATATTTGCGGCATCCAAGGGCATCACAGGACCAGCAGGCATCATCGGTGGACAGGAATTGGCCCTCAGTAGCAGCTCGTCTTCATATACGTATTGCACAGGGTAAGTATGCAATATACAGCAGTTGATATATATTGTTTATAATCAATTTATGCTATTTTTTTATATTTCAAGTATTAGTGGCAGCCTCCAAGAGTCATCTAAGGGCATCACAGGACCAGCAGGCATCATCGGTGGACCGGAATTGGTCCTCAGTGTCAGCTCGTATTGCACTGGGTAAGTATGCAATATACAGCAGTTGATATATATTGTTTATAATCAATTTATGCTATTTTTTTATATTTCAGGTATTAGTGGCAGCCTCCAAGAGTCATCTAAGGGCATCACAGGACCAGCAGGCATCATCGGTGGACCGGAATTGGCCCTCAGTAGCAGCTCGTCTTCAGGTACGTATTGCACAGAGTAAGTATACAATATACGGCAGTTGGTTTTTTATTATTTATAATTAATATATGTTTTCTTTTTTTCATTTTTATGTGATACTTGCGGCATTCAACGCCATCACACCAGGACGTGACCGGGTGCCTCATCACGGAATAAAAACATAAAATGTTTATAAATTATCTATTTTGTATATTGGTATTGGCACCTCCAATTTAAGGCCAACAACCACGACGGTGGACCGGAATTGGCCCTCAGACACTCTCTTCAGGTACATCACAAAAGTAACAAAACGCAGTTGGTTTATATTAAATTAATAATTTTTATTTTATGATACTTCGCATTCAAGCCATCACAGACCACACATCGGTGACCGGGATTGGTCCTCAGTGGCAGATCGTATTGCACAGGGAATATCAAATACACAGTGATAATATTGTTTATAATCAATTTATGCTATTTTTATATTTCGTATTAGTGGCAGCCTCCAAGAGTCATCTAAGGGCATCACAGGACCACAGCATCACGGTGACCGGAATTGGCCCTCAGTAGCAGCTCGTCTTCAGGACGTATTGCACTGGGTAAGTATACAATATACGGCAGTTGGTTTATATTATTATAATTAAATATGTTATTTTTATTTTTATTTTATGTGATACTTGTGGCATCCAAGCATCACAGGACCAGCAGGCATCACGGTGGACGATGTCCCACCCGCACAGAAATCAATACACAGTGATAATATGTTTAAACAATTATCTTTTTTTAATCATATGTGGCCCTCCAAAGTCATCTAAGGGCATCACAGGACCAGCAGGACATCGTGGACCGGAATTGGCCCTCAGTAGCAGCTCGTCTCAGCGTATTGCACTGGGTAAGTATACAATATACGGCAGTTGGTTTATATTATTTATAATAAATATGTTATTTTTATTTTTATTTTTATATACTTGGGCATCCAAGCACCACCAGCCCCGATTTCCTCAGGCGCTCTGCACAGGGAAGAGCACACAAAAATGTTAGAATCAATTATGCTATCGATCACCCACTCGCCAGACAGCAGGCAACGGGGACCCCCCCGCGATGCCCAAAAAACAAATTTTTAATTCAGGAAGCCCTCCACCTAAGGGCATCACAGGACCACAGCCATCGGACCGGAATTGGTCCTCAGGGCAGCTCGTATTGCACAGGGTAAGTATGCAAATACAGCATTGATATATATTGTTTATAATCAATTTATGCTATTTTTTTATATTTCAATATTAGTGGCAGCCTCCAAGAGTCACTAAAGCATCACAGGACCAGCAGGCACATCGGTGACCGGAATTGGTCCTCATGCACTCGTATTCACGAATATCAAATACCATGAATATATTGTTTATAATAATATATTTTAATCAGACCACAAGGGCATCACAACCAGCACATCATCGGTGACCGGCCCTCAAGCACTCGCCAGGATGCACAGAAACAATACACAGTGAAATATGTTTATAACAATTATGCATTTTTAACAGTATATGGCAGCCTCCAAGATCATCAAGGCATCACAGGACCACAGGCACACGGTGGACCGGAACCTCATACACTCGCCAGGTACATCACAGTAAGTATACAATATACAGCAGTTGATATATATTGTTTATAATCAATTTATGCTATTTTTGTATACTTCAGGTATTAGTGGCAGCCTCCAAGCGTCATCTAAAGGCATCACAGGACCAGCAGGCATCATCGGTGGACCGGAATTGGCCCTCAGTAGCAGCTCGGCCTCAGATACGTATTGCACAGGGTAAGTATACAATATACAGCAGTTGATATATATTGTTTATAATCAATTTATGCTATTTTTTTATATTTCAGGTATTAGTGGCAGCCTCCAAGAGTCATCTAAGGGCATGACAGGACCAGCAGGCATCATCGGTGGACCGGAATTGGCCCTCAGTGGCAGCTCGTATTGCACAGAGTAAGTATGCAGTATACAGCAGTTGATATATATTGTTTATAATCAATTTATGCTTTTTTTTATTTCAGGTATTAGTGGCAGTTTCCAAGAGTCATTTAAGGGCATAACAGGACCAGCAGGCATCATCGGTGGACCGGAATTGGCCCTCAGTAGCAGCTCGTCTTCAGATACGTATTGCACAGGGTAAGTATACAATATACAGCAGTTGATATATATTGTTTATAATCAATTTATGCTATTTTTGTATACTTCAGGTATTAGTGGCAGCCTCCAAGAGTCATCTAAGGGCATCACAGGACCAGCAGTCATCATCGGTGGACCGGAATTGGCCCTCAGTAGCAGCTCGTATTCAGGTACGTATTGCACCAGGTGCGCGAAATAAGTAACTGGGACAGTACGTTGAAGAAGATAATAACTGAACCGATCAAGATTTTTCAAAAAAGTCAATTGGTGTTTAAGCTTCATAAATTATCAATAAGCCTCAACTGAATTAAATCCGAAATAACTTTTGAAAATATTATAAAAAAATTAAACAAAATATTTTCAAACGAAATAAGTAACTGGGACAGAATACTTTGCTTTCATTTGTGGATAGATAACCACGTGCTATTTGAACTTTTAATAAGCATTTTTGTTTAAAGTATTAAAATAAATAATATTAAGTGAGTTTTAATTTTGAATTAATTCTAAATGACTTTTTGTACAAAGATATGTCGAGTTTCGCCCGATTAACTGATGAAGAGCGTGGCAGAATTGTGGCTCTGCGTAATAAGGGGATGTAAATTTTCAAAATAGCAGACAATGGCAACAGAAATAAGAATACTGCAAAAAATTTACTCAAAGCCCCGGAAAATTATGGGATAAACCACCGTTTTGGTCGCATACCATGGGTTGACAACCGGGTCTAAAGACGAATCAAAAATCTAGCGGTCAAAGAATGTATCAGAACATCTCAAATACGGAGTAATTTGTCTCTGCGGACATCCACGAGACGTATGCAACAAATTTTGAAGAGCTCAGAAAATGTTTCATACGAAAAAAAACTACTGAAACCATAGCTACTGCCAAGGCAAAAAGCTGCTAGATTACAGTTTGCCAACAGATACAAATTTTGGGACATTGAGTCCCAAAATATTTTGTGATGAGAAAAAGTTGAATTTAGATGTGCGAACACTAAAAAAAAGTCCATGTGTCAGAAATTTTTACGAAGGGTCTTTAATGTGTCCAGAAATTTTCACGGACGGTCCTTAATGATATAGGCAGCGTTCGGATATAATGTAAAGACTTCAATTTGTTTTATAATGCATAGAATGAATGCACAAAACTATGTTGAACTGTTAGAGTCTGTTTTAATGCTATTTGGAGAGGATCATTACTGTGAGGATTAGACTTTACAGCAGGATAGTGCGCCCATCCGCACAGCAAAGTTCACGAAGGCTTATCTTAAAGGCTCAGAAATGCCTGTTTTAGAGTGGCCACCACGCAGTCCGGACTTAAATCCGATAGAAAATCTGTGGGGCATCTTGACTCAATGGGTTTATACCAACGGGAAGCAATTTGAAAATTTAATTTAATTAAAAAATGCCATTGTCCAAGAATGGGAAAAATTGGACATCCAAATGCTCCAAAACCCGATTAATTCAATGCCAGCGCGAAAAATTAAAGTGTTAAAAAACAAAGGGAGCTCTATTTAAAATTAATTTTGGCTTTTAAGCATTTTGTATTGATTTTTGTTCACTTTTTACAGTTTTAAGATACAAATCATCGGTGGACCGAAATTGGCCGTCAGTAGCAGCTCGTCTTCAGATACGTATTGCACAGGGTAAGTATACAATATACAGCAGTTGATATATATTGTTTATAATCAATTTATGCCATTTTTGTATATTTCAGGTATTAGTGGCAGCCTCCAAGAGTCATCTAAGGGCATCACAGGACCAGCAGGCATCATCGGTGGACCGGAATTGGCCCTCAGTAGCAGCTCGTCTTCAGGTACGTATTGCACAGAGTAAGTATACAATATACGGCAGTTGGTTTATATTATTTATAATTAATATATGTTTTCTTTTTTTTCATTTTTATGTGATATTTGCGGCATCCAAGGGCATCACAGGACCAGCAGGCATCATCGGTGGACAGGAATTGGCCCTCAGTAGCAGCTCGTCTTCATATACGTATTGCACAGGGTAAGTATGCAATATACAGCAGTTGATATATATTGTTTATAATCAATTTATGCTATTTTTTATATTTCAAGTATTAGTGGCAGCCTCCAAGAGTCATCTAAGGGCATCACAGGACCAGCAGGCATACGGTGGACCGGAATTGGTCCTCAGTAGCAGCTCGTCTTCAGGTACGTATTGCACAGGGTAAGTATGCAATATACAGCAGTTGATATATATTGTTTATAATCAATTTATGCTATTTCTTTATATATCAAGTATTAGTGGCAGCCTCCAAGAGTCATCTAAGGGCATCACAGGTCCAGCAGGTATCATCGGTGGACCGGAATTGGCCCTCAGTAGCAGCTCGTCTTCAGGTACGTATTGCACAGGGTAAGTATGCAATATACAGCAGTTGATATATATTGTTTATAATCAATTTATGCTATTTTTGTATACTTCAGGTATTAGTGGCAGCCTCCAAGAGTCATCTAAGGGCATCACAGGACCAGCAGGCATCATCGGTGGACCGGAATTGGTCCTCAGTGGCAGCTCGTATTGCACTGGGTAAGTATGCAATATACAGCAGTTGATATATATTGTTTATAATCAATTTATGCTATTTTTTTATATTTCAGGTATTAGTGGCAGCCTCCAAGAGTCATCTAAGGGCATCACAGGACCAGCAGGCATCATCGGTGGACCGGAATTGGCCCTCAGTAGCAGCTCGTCTTCAGGTACGTATTGCACAGAGTAAGTATACAATATACGGCAGTTGGTTTATATTATTTATAATTAATATATGTTTTCTTTTTTTCATTTTTATGTGATATTTGCGGCATCCAAGGGCATCACAGGACCAGCAGGCATCATCGGTGGACCGGAATTGGCCCTCAGTAGCAGCTCGTCTTCAATACGTATTGCACAGGGTAAGTATGCAATATACAGCAGTTGATATATATTGTTTATAATCAATTTATGCTATTTTTTTATATTTCAAGTATTAGTGGCAGCCTCCAAGAGTCATCTAAAGGCATCACAGGACCAGCAGGCATCATCGGTGGACCGGAATTGGTCCTCAGTGGCAGCTCGTATTGCACAGGGTAAGTATGCAATATACAGCAGTTGATATATATTGTTTATAATCAATTTATGCTATTTTTTTATATTTCAGGTATTAGTGGCAGCCTCCAAGAGTCATCTAAGGGCATCACAGGACCAGCAGGCATCATCGGTGGACCGGAATTGGCCCTCAGTAGCAGCTCGTCTTCAGGTACGTATTGCACAGAGTAAGTATACAATATACAGCAGTTGGTTTATATTATTTATAATCAATATATGTTTTTTTTTTTCATTTTTAGTGATACTTGCGGCATTCAACGCCATCACAGGACCAGCAGGCATCATCGGTGGACCGGGATTGGTCCTCAGTGGCAGCTCGTATTGCACAGGGTAAGTATACAATATACAGCAGTTGATATATATTGTTTATAATCAATTTATGCTATTTTTGTATACTTCAGGTATTAGTGGCAGCCTCCAAGAGTCATCTAAGGGCATCACAGGACCAGCAGGCATCATCGGTGGACCGGAATTGGCCCTCAGTAGCAGCTCGTATTCAGGTACGTATTGCACCAGGTGCGCGAAATAAGTAACTGGGACAGTACGTTGAAGAAGATAATAACTGAACCGATCAAGATTTTTCAAAAAAGTCAATTGGTGTTTAAGCTTCATAAATTATCAATAAGCCTCAACTGAATTAAATCCGAAATAACTTTTGAAAATATTATAAAAAAATTAAACAAAATATTTTCAAACGAAATAAGTAACTGGGACAGAATACTTTGCTTTCATTTGTGGATAGATAACCACGTGCTATTTGAACTTTTAATAAGCATTTTTGTTTAAAGTATTAAAATAAATAATATTAAGTGAGTTTTAATTTTGAATTAATTCTAAATGACTTTTTGTACAAAGATATGTCGAGTTTCGCCCGATTAACTGATGAAGAGCGTGGCAGAATTGTGGCTCTGCGTAATAAGGGGATGTAAATTTTCAAAATAGCAGACAATGGCAACAGAAATAAGAATACTGCAAAAAATTTACTCAAAGCCCCGGAAAATTATGGGATAAACCACCGTTTTGGTCGCATACCATGGGTTGACAACCGGGTCTAAAGACGAATCAAAAATCTAGCGGTCAAAGAATGTATCAGAACATCTCAAATACGGAGTAATTTGTCTCTGCGGACATCCACGAGACGTATGCAACAAATTTTGAAGAGCTCAGAAAATGTTTCATACGAAAAAAAACTACTGAAACCATAGCTACTGCCAAGGCAAAAAGCTGCTAGATTACAGTTTGCCAACAGATACAAATTTTGGGACATTGAGTCCCAAAATATTTTGTGATGAGAAAAAGTTGAATTTAGATGTGCGAACACTAAAAAAAAGTCCATGTGTCAGAAATTTTTACGAAGGGTCTTTAATGTGTCCAGAAATTTTCACGGACGGTCCTTAATGATATAGGCAGCGTTCGGATATAATGTAAAGACTTCAATTTGTTTTATAATGCATAGAATGAATGCACAAAACTATGTTGAACTGTTAGAGTCTGTTTTAATGCTATTTGGAGAGGATCATTACTGTGAGGATTAGACTTTACAGCAGGATAGTGCGCCCATCCGCACAGCAAAGTTCACGAAGGCTTATCTTAAAGGCTCAGAAATGCCTGTTTTAGAGTGGCCACCACGCAGTCCGGACTTAAATCCGATAGAAAATCTGTGGGGCATCTTGACTCAATGGGTTTATACCAACGGGAAGCAATTTGAAAATTTAATTTAATTAAAAAATGCCATTGTCCAAGAATGGGAAAAATTGGACATCCAAATGCTCCAAAACCCGATTAATTCAATGCCAGCGCGAAAAATTAAAGTGTTAAAAAACAAAGGGAGCTCTATTTAAAATTAATTTTGGCTTTTAAGCATTTTGTATTGATTTTTGTTCACTTTTTACAGTTTTAAGATACAAATCATCGGTGGACCGAAATTGGCCGTCAGTAGCAGCTCGTCTTCAGATACGTATTGCACAGGGTAAGTATACAATATACAGCAGTTGATATATATTGTTTATAATCAATTTATGCCATTTTTGTATATTTCAGGTATTAGTGGCAGCCTCCAAGAGTCATCTAAGGGCATCACAGGACCAGCAGGCATCATCGGTGGACCGGAATTGGCCCTCAGTAGCAGCTCGTCTTCAGGTACGTATTGCACAGAGTAAGTATACAATATACGGCAGTTGGTTTATATTATTTATAATTAATATATGTTTTCTTTTTTTCATTTTAGTGATATTTGCGGCATCCAAGGGCATCACAGGACCAGCAGGCATCATCGGTGGACAGGAATTGCCCTCAGTAGCAGCTCGTCTTCATATACGATTGCACAGGGTAAGTATGCAATATACAGCAGTTGATATATATTGTTTATAATCAATTATGCTATTTTTTATATTTCAAGTATTATCAGCCTCCAAGAGTCATCTAAGGGCATCACAGGACCAGCAGGCATCATCGGTGGACCGGAATTGGCCCTCAGTACAGCTCGTCTTCAGGACGATTGCACAGGGTAAGTATCAATATACAGCAGTTGATATATATTGTTTATAATCAATTTATGCTATTTTTTATATATCAAGTATTAGTGCAGCCTCCAAGAGTCATCTAAGGGCATCACAGGTCCAGCAGGTATCATCGGTGGACCGGAATTGGCCCTCAGTACAGCTCGTCTTCAGGTACGTATTGCACAGGGTAAGTATCAATATACAGCAGTTGATATATATTGTTTATAATCAATTTATGCTATTTTTGTATACTTCAGGTATTAGTGGCAGCCTCCAAGAGTCATCTAAGGGCATCACAGGACCAGCAGGCATCATCGGTGGACCGGAATTGGTCCTCAGTGTCAGCTCGTATTGCACTGGGTAGGTATGCAATATACAGCAGTTGATATATATTGTTTATAATCAATTTATGCTATTTTTTTATATTTCAGGTATTAGTGGCAGCCTCCAAGAGTCATCTAAGGGCATCACAGGACCAGCAGGCATCATCGGTGGACCGGAATTGGCCCTCAGTAGCAGCTCGTCTTCAGGTACGTATTGCACAGAGTAAGTATACAATATACGGCAGTTGGTTTATATTATTTATAATTAATATATGTTTTCTTTTTTTTCATTTTTATGTGATATTTGCGGCATCCAAGGGCATCACAGGACCAGCAGGCATCATCGGTGGACAGGAATTGGCCCTCAGTAGCAGCTCGTCTTCATATACGTATTGCACAGGGTAAGTATGCAATATACAGCAGTTGATATATATTGTTTATAATCAATTTATGCTATTTTTTTATATTTCAAGTATTAGTGGCAGCCTCCAAGAGTCATCTAAGGGCATCACAGGACCAGCAGGCATCATCGGTGGACCGGAATTGGTCCTCAGTGTCAGCTCGTATTGCACTGGGTAAGTATGCAATATACAGCAGTTGATATATATTGTTTATAATCAATTTATGCTATTTTTTTATATTTCAGGTATTAGTGGCAGCCTCCAAGAGTCATCTAAGGGCATCACAGGACCAGCAGGCATCATCGGTGGACCGGAATTGGCCCTCAGTAGCAGCTCGTCTTCAGGTACGTATTGCACAGAGTAAGTATACAATATACGGCAGTTGGTTTTTTATTATTTATAATTAATATATGTTTTCTTTTTTTCATTTTTATGTGATACTTGCGGCATTCAACGCCATCACAGGACCAGCAGGCATCATCGGTGGACCGGGATTGGTCCTCAGTGGCAGCTCGTATTGCACAGGGTAAGTATGCAATATACAGCAGTTGATATATATTGTTTATAATCAATTTATGCTATTTTTGTATACTTCAGGTATTAGTGGCAGCCTCCAAGAGTCATTTAAGGCCATATCAGGACCAGCAGGCATTATCGGTGGACCGGAATTGGCCCTCAGTAGCAGCTCGTCTTCAGGTACGTATTGCACAGAGTAAGTATACAATATACGGCAGTTGGTTTTTTATTATTTATAATTAATATATGTTTTCTTTTTTTCATTTTTATGTGATACTTGCGGCATTCAAGGCCATCACAGGACCAGCAGGCATCATCGGTGGACCGGGATTGGTCCTCAGTGGCAGATCGTATTGCACAGGGTAAGTATGCAATATACAGCAGTTGATATATATTGTTTATAATCAATTTATGCTATTTTTTTATATTTCAGGTATTAGTGGCAGCCTCCAAGAGTCATCTAAGGGCATCACAGGACCAGCAGGCATCATCGGTGGACCGGAATTGGCCCTCAGTGGCAGCTCGTCTTCAGGTACGTATTGCACTGGGTAAGTATACAATATACGGCAGTTGGTTTATATTATTTATAATTAATATATGTTATTTTTATTTTTATTTTTATGTGATACTTGTGGCATCCAAGGGCATCACAGGACCAGCAGGCATCATCGGTGGACCGGGATTGGTCCTCAGTGGCAGCTCGTAATGCACAGGGTAAGTATGCAATATACAGCAGTTGATATATATTGTTTAGAATCAATTTATGCTTTTTTTTTATATATTTCAGGTATTAGTGGCAGCCTCCAAGAGTCATCTAAGGGCATCACAGGACCAGCAGGCATCATCGGTGGACCGGAATTGGCCCTCAGTAGCAGCTCGTCTTCAGGTACGTATTGCACTGGGTAAGTATACAATATACGGCAGTTGGTTTATATTATTTATAATTAATATATGTTATTTTTATTTTTATTTTTATGTGATACTTGTGGCATCCAAGGGCATCACAGGACCAGCAGGCATCATCGATGGACCGGGATTGGTCCTCAGTGGCAGCTCGTATTGCAGAGGGTAAGTATGCAATATACAGCAGTTGATATATATTGTTTATAATCAATTTATGCTTTTTTTTTATATTTCAGGTATTAGTGGCAGCCTCCAAGAGTCATCTAAGGGCATCACAGGACCAGCAGGCATAATCGGTGGACCGGAATGGTCCTCAGTGGCAGCTCGTATTGCACTGGGTAAGTATACAATATACAGCAGTTGATATATATTGTTTATAATCAATTTATGCTATTTTTTTATATTTCAGTATTAGTGGCACCTCCAAGAGTCATCTAAAGGCATCACAGACCACAGGCATCATCGGTGGACCGGAATTGGTCCTCATAGCAGCTCTCTCAACGATTGCACATAAGTATCAAATACGCAGTTGAATATATTTTTATAATAATTTACTATTTCTTTATATATCAATATTAGTGGCGCCTCCAAGATCATCTAAGGGCATCACAGGACCACAGGATCATCGTGGACCGGGATTGGCCCTCAGTCACTCGTCTCAGGCATTCACAGGGTAAGTATGCAATATACACAGTTGATATATATTGTTTATAATCAATTTATGCTATTTTTTATACTTCAGGTATTAGTGCAGCCTCCAAGAGTCATCTAAGGGCATCACAGGACCAGCAGGCATCATCGGTGGACCGGAATTGGTCCTCAGTGGCAGCTCGTATTGCACTGGGTAAGTATGCAATATACAGCAGTTGATATATATTGTTTATAATCAATTTATGCTATTTTTTTATATTTCAGGTATTAGTGGCAGCCTCCAAGTGTCATCTAAGGGCATCACAGGACCAGCAGGCATCATCGGTGGACCGGAATTGGCCCCAGTACACTCGCTTCAGACGTATTCACAATAAGTATACAAATACGGCATTGGTTTATATTATTTATAATTAATATATTTTTCTTTTTTTATTTTAGTGATATTTGCGGCATCCAAGGGCATCACAGACCACAGCATCACGTGGACAGGGATTGGCCCTCAGTAGCAGCTCGCTCAAACATCACAGGGAATATCAAAACAGAGTAAATGTTTAAACAATTATCTATTTTTTTATATTTCAGTTAGTCCCTCCAAGAGTCACTAAGGCATCACAACCACAGGCATCATCGGTGGACCGGAATTGTCCTCATGTCCTCGTATTGCACTGGGTAAGTATCAATATACAGCAGTTGATATATATGTTTATAATCAATTTATGCTATTTTTTTATATTTCAGGTATTAGTGCGCCTCCAAGAGTCATCTAAGGGCATCACAGGACCAGCAGGCATCACGGTGGACCGGAATTGGCCCTCATAGCACTCGTCTCAGTACGTATTGCACAGGTAAGTATACAATATACCAGTTGGTTTATTATTTATAATTAATATATTTTTCTTTTTTTCATTTTTATGTGATACTTGCGGCATTCAACCCATCACAGGACCAGCAGCATCATCGGTGGACCGGGATTGGTCCTCAGTGGCAGCTCGTATTGCACAGGGTAAGTATCAATATACGCATTGATATATATTGTTTATAATCAATTTATGCTATTTTTGTATACTTCAGGTATTAGTGCAGCCTCCAAGAGTCATTTAAGGCCATATCAGGACCAGCAGGCATTATCGGTGGACCGGAATTGGCCCTCAGTCAGCTCCTCGTACATGCACAAATACAAATACGGCATTGGTTTTATTATTTATAATAAAAGTTTCTTTTTTTCATTTTTATTGATACTTGCGGCATTCAACCATCACAGACCACAATCACGGTGGACCGGGATTGTCCTCATGGCAATCTATTGCACAGGGTAAGTATCAATATACAGCAGTTGATATATATTGTTTATAACAATTTATCTATTTTTGTATATTTCAGGTATTATAGCATATCTAAGGGCATCACAGGACCAGCAGGCATCACGGTGGACCGAATTGGCCCTCAGTCCTCGTCTTCAGGACTATCACTGTAAGTATACAATACCAGTTGGTGATATTAAATAATAATTATTTTTATTTTATTTTTATGTGATACTTGTGGCATCCAAGCATCACAGGACCACAGGCATCATCGGTGGACCGGGATTGGTCCTCATGGCACTCGAATCACAGGGTAAGTATCAATATACAGCAGTTGATATATATTGTTTAGAATCAATTTATGCTTTTTTTATATATTTCAGGTATTAGTGGCAGCCTCCAAGAGTCATCTAAGGGCATCACAGGACCAGCAGGCATCACGGTGGACCGAATTCCCCTCACTCTTCAGACGTCACTGGTAAGTAACAAAACGGCATTGGTTATATTATTATAATAATAATGTTATTTTTATTTTTATTTTTATGTGATACTTGTGGCATCCAAGGGCATCACAGGACCCAGCTCACGATGGACCGGGATTGGTCCTCATGGCACTCTATTGCAGAGGGTAAGTATCAATACAGCATTGATATATATTGTTTATAATCAATTTATCTTTTTTTTATATTTCAGGTATTAGTGCCCTCCAAATCATCTAAGGGCATCACAGACCACAGGCATAACGGTGGACCGGAATTGGTCCTCATGGCATCATTCACAGGAATATCAAAACAGCATTGAAAACTGTTTATAATCAATTTATCTATTTTTATATACATATTATGGCGCCTCCAAATCACTAAAGGCATCACAGGACCACAGGCACATCGGTGGACCGGATTGGTCCTCATCACTCGTATTGCACAGGGTAATATCAATATACAGCAGTTGATATTTATTGTTTATAATCAACTTATGCTATTTTTGTATATTTCAGGTATTAGTGGCAGCCTCCAAGAGTCATCTAAGGGCATCACAGGACCAGCAGGCATCATCGGTGGACCGGAATTGGCCCTCAGTAGCAGCTCGTCTTCAGGTACGTATTGCACAGAGTAAGTATACAATATACGGCAGTTGGTTTATATTGTTTATAATCAATTTATGCCATTTTTGTATATTTCAGGTATTAGTGGCAGCCTCCAAGAGTCATCTAAGGGCATCACAGGACCAGCAGGCATCATCGGTGGACCGGAATTGGCCCTCAGTAGCAGCTCGTCTTCAGGTACGTATTGCACAGGGTAAGTATGCAATATACAGCAGTTGATATATATTGTTTATAATCAATTTATGCTATTTCTTTATATATCAAGTATAAGTGGCAGCCTCCAAGAGTCATCTAAGGGCATCACAGGTCCAGCAGGTATCATCGGTGGACCGGAATTGGCCCTCAGTAGCAGCTCGTCTTCAGGTACGTATTGCACAGGGTAAGTATGCAATATACAGCAGTTGATATATATTGTTTATAATCAATTTATGCTATTTTTGTATACTTCAGGTATTAGTGGCAGCCTCCAAGAGTCATCTAAGGGCATCACAGGACCAGCAGGCATCATCGGTGGACCGGAATTGGTCCTCAGTGTCAGCTCGTATTGCACTGGGTAGGTATGCAATATACAGCAGTTGATATATATTGTTTATAATCAATTTATGCTATTTTTTTATATTTCAGGTATTAGTGGCAGCCTCCAAGAGTCATCTAAGGGCATCACAGGACCAGCAGGCATCATCGGTGGACCGGAATTGGCCCTCAGTAGCAGCTCGTCTTCAGGTACGTATTGCACAGAGTAAGTATACAATATACGGCAGTTGGTTTATATTATTTATAATTAATATATGTTTTCTTTTTTTTTCATTTTTATGTGATATTTGCGGCATCCAAGGGCATCACAGGACCAGCAGGCATCATCGGTGGACAGGAATTGGCCCTCAGTAGCAGCTCGTCTTCATATACGTATTGCACAGGGTAAGTATGCAATATACAGCAGTTGATATATATTGTTTATAATCAATTTATGCTATTTTTTTATATTTCAAGTATTAGTGGCAGCCTCCAAGAGTCATCTAAGGGCATCACAGGACCAGCAGGCATCATCGGTGGACCGGAATTGGTCCTCAGTGTCAGCTCGTATTGCACTGGGTAAGTATGCAATATACAGCAGTTGATATATATTGTTTATAATCAATTTATGCTATTTTTTTATATTTCAGGTATTAGTGGCAGCCTCCAAGAGTCATCTAAGGGCATCACAGGACCAGCAGGCATCATCGGTGGACCGGAATTGGCCCTCAGTAGCAGCTCGTCTTCAGGTACGTATTGCACAGAGTAAGTATACAATATACGGCAGTTGGTTTTTTATTATTTATAATTAATATATGTTTTCTTTTTTTCATTTTTATGTGATACTTGCGGCATTCAACGCCATCACAGGACCAGCAGGCATCATCGGTGGACCGGGATTGGTCCTCAGTGGCAGCTCGTATTGCACAGGGTAAGTATGCAATATACAGCAGTTGATATATATTGTTTATAATCAATTTATGCTATTTTTGTATACTTCAGGTATTAGTGGCAGCCTCCAAGAGTCATTTAAGGCCATATCAGGACCAGCAGGCATTATCGGTGGACCGGAATTGGCCCTCAGTAGCAGCTCGTCTTCAGGTACGTATTGCACAGAGTAAGTATACAATATACGGCAGTTGGTTTTTTATTATTTATAATTAAATATTTTTCTTTTTTTCATTTTTATGTGATACTTGCGCATTCAGGCCATCACAGGACCACAGGCATCATCGGTGGACCGGGATTGGTCCTCATGGCAGATCGTATTGCACAGGGTAAGTATGCAATATACAGCAGTTGATATATATTGTTTATAATCAATTTATGCTATTTTTGTATACTTCAGGTATTAGTGGCAGCCTCCAAGAGTCATCTAAGGGCATCACAGGACCAGCAGGCATCATCGGTGGACCGGAATTGGCCCTCAGTGGCAGCTCGTCTTCAGGTACGTATTGCACTGGGTAAGTATACAATATACGGCAGTTGGTTTGTATTATTTATAATTAATATATGTTATTTTTATTTTTATTTTTATGTGATACTTGTGGCATCCAAGGGCATCACAGGACCAGCAGGCATCATCGGTGGACCGGGATTGGTCCTCAGTGGCAGCTCGTAATGCACAGGGTAAGTATGCAATATACAGCAGTTGATATATATTGTTTAGAATCAATTTATGCTTTTTTTTTATATATTTCAGGTATTAGTGGCAGCCTCCAAGAGTCATCTAAGGGCATCACAGGACCAGCAGGCATCATCGGTGGACCGGAATTGGCCCTCAGTAGCAGCTCGTCTTCAGGTACGTATTGCACTGGGTAAGTATACAATATACGGCAGTTGGTTTATATTATTTATAATTAATATATGTTATTTTTATTTTTATTTTTATGTGATACTTGTGGCATCCAAGGGCATCACAGGACCAGCAGGCATCATCGATGGACCGGGATTGGTCCTCAGTGGCAGCTCGTATTGCAGAGGGTAAGTATGCAATATACAGCAGTTGATATATATTGTTTATAATCAATTTATGCTTTTTTTTTATATTTCAGGTATTAGTGGCAGCCTCCAAAAGTCATCTAAGGGCATCACAGGACCAGCAGGCATAATCGGTGGACCGGAATTGGTCCTCAGTGGCAGCTCGTATTGCACAGGGTAAGTATGCAATATACAGCAGTTGATATATACTGTTTATAATCAATTTATGCTATTTTTTTATATTACAAGTATTAGTGGCAGCCTCCAAGAGTCATCTAAAGGCATCACAGGACCAGCAGGCATCATCGGTGGACCGGGATTGGTCCTCAGTGGCAGCTCGTATTGCACAGGGTAAGTATGCAATATACAGCAGTTGATATTTATTGTTTATAATCAACTTATGCTATTTTTGTATATTTCAGGTATTAGTGGCAGCCTCCAAGAGTCATCTAAGGGCATCACAGGACCAGCAGGCATCATCGGTGGACCGGAATTGGCCCTCAGTAGCAGCTCGTCTTCAGGTACGTATTGCACAGAGTAAGTATACAATATACGGCAGTTGGTTTATATTATTTATAATTAATATATGTTTTCTTTTTTTTCATTTTTATGTGATATTTGCGGCATCCAAGGGCATCACAGGACCAGCAGGCATCATCGGTGGACAGGAATTGGCCCTCAGTAGCAGCTCGTCTTCATATACGTATTGCACAGGGTAAGTATGCAATATACAGCAGTTGATATATATTGTTTATAATCAATTTATGCTATTTTTTTATATTTCAAGTATTAGTGGCAGCCTCCAAGAGTCATCTAAGGGCATCACAGGACCAGCAGGCATCATCGGTGGACCGGAATTGGTCCTCAGTGTCAGCTCGTATTGCACTGGGTAAGTATGCAATATACAGCAGTTGATATATATTGTTTATAATCAATTTATGCTATTTTTTTATATTTCAGGTATTAGTGGCAGCCTCCAAGAGTCATCTAAGGGCATCACAGGACCAGCAGGCATCATCGGTGGACCGGAATTGGCCCTCAGTAGCAGCTCGTCTTCAGGTACGTATTGCACAGAGTAAGTATACAATATACGGCAGTTGGTTTTTTATTATTTATAATTAATATATGTTTTCTTTTTTTCATTTTTATGTGATACTTGCGGCATTCAACGCCATCACAGGACCAGCAGGCATCATCGGTGGACCGGGATTGGTCCTCAGTGGCAGCTCGTATTGCACAGGGTAAGTATGCAATATACAGCAGTTGATATATATTGTTTATAATCAATTTATGCTATTTTTGTATACTTCAGGTATTAGTGGCAGCCTCCAAGAGTCATTTAAGGCCATATCAGGACCAGCAGGCATTATCGGTGGACCGGAATTGGCCCTCAGTAGCAGCTCGTCTTCAGGTACGTATTGCACAGAGTAAGTATACAATATACGGCAGTTGGTTTTTTATTATTTATAATTAATATATGTTTTCTTTTTTTCATTTTTATGTGATACTTGCGGCATTCAAGGCCATCACAGGACCAGCAGGCATCATCGGTGGACCGGAATTGGTCCTCAGTGGCAGATCGTATTGCACAGGGTAAGTATGCAATATACAGCAGTTGATATATATTGTTTATAATCAATTTATGCTATTTTTTTATATTTCAAGTATTCGTGGCAGCCTCCAAGAGTCATCTAAAGGCATCACAGGACCAGCAGGCATCATCGGTGGACCGGAATTGGTCCTCAGTGGCAGCTCGTATTGCACAGGGTAAGTATGCAATATACAGCAGTTGATATATATTGTTTATAATCAATTTATGCTATTTTTTTATATTTCAGGTATTAGTGGCAGCCTCCAAGAGTCATCTAAGGGCATCACAGGACCAGCAGGCATCATCGGTGGACCGGAATTGGCCCTCAGTAGCAGCTCGTCTTCAGGTCCGTATTGCACAGGGTAAGTATGCAATATACAGCAGTTGATATATATTGTTTTTAATCAATTTATGCTATTTTTTTATATTTCAGGTATTAGTGGCAGCCTCCAAGAGTCATCTAAGGGCATCACAGGACCAGCAGACATCATCGGTGGACCGGAATTGGCCCTCAGTAGCAGCTCGTCTTCAGGTACGTATTGCACAGGGTAAGTATACAATATACAGCAGTTGATATATATTGTTTATAATCAATTTATGCTATTTTTGTATACTTCAGGTATTAGTGGCAGCCTCCAAGCGTCATCTAAAGGCATCACAGGACCAGCAGGCATCATCGGTGGACCGGAATTGGTCCTCAGTGGCAGCTCGTATTGCACAGGGTAAGTATGCAATATACAGCAGTTGATATATATTGTTTATAATCAATTTATGCTATTTTTTTATATTTCAAGTATTCGTGGCAGCCTCCAAGAGTCATCTAAAGGCATCACAGGACCAGCAGGCATCATCGGTGGACCGGAATTGGCCCTCAGTAGCAGCTCGGCCTCAGATACGTATTGCACAGGGTAAGTATACAATATACAGCAGTTGATATATATTGTTTATAATCAATTTATGCTATTTTTTTATATTTCAGGTATTAGTGGCAGCCTCCAAGAGTCATCTAAGGGCATGACAGGACCAGCAGGCATCATCGGTGGACCGGAATTGGCCCTCAGTGGCAGCTCGTATTGCACAGAGTAAGTATGCAGTATACAGCAGTTGATATATATTGTTTATAATCAATTTATGCTTTTTTTTATTTCAGGTATTAGTGGCAGTTTCCAAGAGTCATTTAAGGGCATAACAGGACCAGCAGGCATCATCGGTGGACCGGAATTGGCCCTCAGTAGCAGCTCGTCTTCAGATACGTATTGCACAGGGTAAGTATACAATATACAGCAGTTGATATATATTGTTTATAATCAATTTATGCTATTTTTGTATACTTCAGGTATTAGTGGCAGCCTCCAAGAGTCATCTAAGGGCATCACAGGACCAGCAGTCATCATCGGTGGACCGGAATTGGCCCTCAGTAGCAGCTCGTATTCAGGTACGTATTGCACCAGGTGCGCGAAATAAGTAACTGGGACAGTACGTTGAAGAAGATAATAACTGAACCGATCAAGATTTTTCAAAAAAGTCAATTGGTGTTTAAGCTTCATAAATTATCAATAAGCCTCAACTGAATTAAATCCGAAATAACTTTTGAAAATATTATAAAAAAATTAAACAAAATATTTTCAAACGAAATAAGTAACTGGGACAGAATACTTTGCTTTCATTTGTGGATAGATAACCACGTGCTATTTGAACTTTTAATAAGCATTTTTGTTTAAAGTATTAAAATAAATAATATTAAGTGAGTTTTAATTTTGAATTAATTCTAAATGACTTTTTGTACAAAGATATGTCGAGTTTCGCCCGATTAACTGATGAAGAGCGTGGCAGAATTGTGGCTCTGCGTAATAAGGGGATGTAAATTTTCAAAATAGCAGACAATGGCAACAGAAATAAGAATACTGCAAAAAATTTACTCAAAGCCCCGGAAAATTATGGGATAAACCACCGTTTTGGTCGCATACCATGGGTTGACAACCGGGTCTAAAGACGAATCAAAAATCTAGCGGTCAAAGAATGTATCAGAACATCTCAAATACGGAGTAATTTGTCTCTGCGGACATCCACGAGACGTATGCAACAAATTTTGAAGAGCTCAGAAAATGTTTCATACGAAAAAAAACTACTGAAACCATAGCTACTGCCAAGGCAAAAAGCTGCTAGATTACAGTTTGCCAACAGATACAAATTTTGGGACATTGAGTCCCAAAATATTTTGTGATGAGAAAAAGTTGAATTTAGATGTGCGAACACTAAAAAAAAGTCCATGTGTCAGAAATTTTTACGAAGGGTCTTTAATGTGTCCAGAAATTTTCACGGACGGTCCTTAATGATATAGGCAGCGTTCGGATATAATGTAAAGACTTCAATTTGTTTTATAATGCATAGAATGAATGCACAAAACTATGTTGAACTGTTAGAGTCTGTTTTAATGCTATTTGGAGAGGATCATTACTGTGAGGATTAGACTTTACAGCAGGATAGTGCGCCCATCCGCACAGCAAAGTTCACGAAGGCTTATCTTAAAGGCTCAGAAATGCCTGTTTTAGAGTGGCCACCACGCAGTCCGGACTTAAATCCGATAGAAAATCTGTGGGGCATCTTGACTCAATGGGTTTATACCAACGGGAAGCAATTTGAAAATTTAATTTAATTAAAAAATGCCATTGTCCAAGAATGGGAAAAATTGGACATCCAAATGCTCCAAAACCCGATTAATTCAATGCCAGCGCGAAAAATTAAAGTGTTAAAAAACAAAGGGAGCTCTATTTAAAATTAATTTTGGCTTTTAAGCATTTTGTATTGATTTTTGTTCACTTTTTACAGTTTTAAGATACAAATCATCGGTGGACCGAAATTGGCCGTCAGTAGCAGCTCGTCTTCAGATACGTATTGCACAGGGTAAGTATACAATATACAGCAGTTGATATATATTGTTTATAATCAATTTATGCCATTTTTGTATATTTCAGGTATTAGTGGCAGCCTCCAAGAGTCATCTAAGGGCATCACAGGACCAGCAGGCATCATCGGTGGACCGGAATTGGCCCTCAGTAGCAGCTCGTCTTCAGGTACGTATTGCACAGAGTAAGTATACAATATACGGCAGTTGGTTTATATTATTTATAATTAATTTATGCTATTTCTTTTTATATCATGTTTTATGTGACAGCCTCCAAGAGTCATCTAAGGGCATCACAGGTCCAGCAGGCATCATCGGTGGACAGGAATTGGCCCTCAGTAGCAGCTCGTCTTCAGATACGTATTGCACAGGGTAAGTATGCAATATACAGCAGTTGATATATATTGTTTATAATCAATTTATGCTATTTTTGTATACTTCAGGTATTAGTGGCAGCCTCCAAGAGTCATCTAAGGGCATCACAGGACCAGCAGGCATCATCGGTGGACCGGAATTGGTCCTCAGTGTCAGCTCGTATTGCACTGGGTAAGTATGCAATATACAGCAGTTGATATATATTGTTTATAATCAATTTATGCTATTTTTTTATATTTCAGGTATTAGTGGCAGCCTCCAAGAGTCATCTAAGGGCATCACAGGACCAGCAGGCATCATCGGTGGACCGGAATTGGCCCTCAGTAGCAGCTCGTCTTCAGGTACGTATTGCACAGAGTAAGTATACAATATACGGCAGTTGGTTTATATTATTTATAATTAATATATGTTTTCTTTTTTTTCATTTTTATGTGATATTTGCGGCATCCAAGGGCATCACAGGACCAGCAGGCATCATCGGTGGACAGGAATTGGCCCTCAGTAGCAGCTCGTCTTCATATACGTATTGCACAGGGTAAGTATGCAATATACAGCAGTTGATATATATTGTTTATAATCAATTTATGCTATTTTTTTATATTTCAAGTATTAGTGGCAGCCTCCAAGAGTCATCTAAGGGCATCACAGGACCAGCAGGCATCATCGGTGGACCGGAATTGGTCCTCAG